>JAODAG010304975.1:9737-22354 GCA_027574785.1 Orphnurgus asper | reverse complement strand
CCAACATTTAGGATATAACCTCATGATCACGTACTGAGTAAATAGACAGTCCAACATTTAGGATATAACCTCATGATCACGTACTGAGTAAATAGACAGTCCAACATTTAGGATATAACCTCATGATTACGTACTGAGTAAATAGTCCAACAATTAGGATATAACCTCATGATCACGTACTGAGTAAATAGTCCATCATTTAGGATATAATCTCATGATCACGTACTGAGTAAATAGTCCAACATTTAGGATATAACCTCATGATCACGTACTGAGTAAATAGTCCAACAGTTAGGATATAATCTCATGATTACGTATTGAGTAAACGCTCACCATTCCAACCAGGCTGTCTAGTGGCAGCTCGCTGGTCCAACGAGGTTCTCACCTCCGTAGCTCTCTATAAGGACACATGTATGCTGTGTACCTTCGAGCTTCCTATAGTTTCGACGTTTTCAACCGAAAGCAATACCATGCAGGGACTAAACTTCCACTGGACAACCTTGGGCCGTTGTTGATCAACTGTTTATCATGGTATCATGTGGAAACAGACATTTTCCCGTTATTATCGTCTCACATAGCCGTCTAAATGTTTAATCCACTTTAAAATAATTCTGGAGCGTTCATTGTTGTCCCCGCTACCCCCCCCCCCCCCACACACACACACTTTCCCTCTCTTGTTTCACACCACTCCCAGCCAGTCGATTGCATTTTTTGAACAATTTTGAACAGATGTTACATTCTTTGAATCACATGTATCTTCTAACTTCCCTACATGTCAGTTGCTTGCTTCTTTTCTTGATTTTCTTCTTTTTTTCTTCATTTGTTTCACTTCAAAGAGACCATTTTCAAGCAAATAATATGACATAATAATCATATAATAATAATAATATAATATCCGAAATACTGTTTAAAAATCAGAAATAAATTTTTGGAATTCCGAAATCCTAAATGTATATTTTGGAATTCGAAATCCATTTCTTGAAATTTCGCATCTGAATAAAAAAAAAAAAATCGGTTATTGGAATTATAACGTTTTTCCCCATGTCCCTGCTGTGCTTCCGTAGTAATTTTTATTTTTTATTATTATAATAAAACATTATAAGACATGTATCACCTAATCAAAAAAATCAACAATTACTTGTCAATCAAATCAACAAACATTCAATCATAGTCAATCTTCTTTGTTTAATATTATTTCTTTCTTTCTCTTTCCCTCCCTCAGACAAACATCACAGCGGCCTTTTATTTGACCACCTGCGAACATATTTCCCCCAATGCTTACCAAAAGTCGGTGCATATAGTTGACGACCAATACAGCTGACATTGAACGCACGGCCAAGATAATGCGGTGCGTTCAGAGTGCACGTGGCGATTTTAAATCGTATGTCAAACAGTTTATTTTCGCGGTATAGATTGTAATCAGATATAGAAGCAAATGTCTCATGTTTGGAGCATGGCTTTCAGGCCCGGCCAACAAGTAGTTAGATTCATGGTCGTCCGTAGGGGTAAAGGGGGAACTCCATTCCCCTATTTTAAATAGTATAGCCATAAAAAACATTAAAATATACGTTGTAAAAAGTAATGTTTCACCCCCTCCCCCAGCTAGGAAATTTTTCTGCGGACGCTCTTTGCTGAAATATTTTTCATCATTTTAACTGAAATGGCAGAGCTGATATTTTTTCCTTGAAAATGTTTTTTGTTTGCTGGTTAATTAATTATACTAACACATGTATTTGTTACTGTTTATTAGAAGAAGCCAGATAGCAGTAAGCTAATCTAACATGGTAAGGTGGGTGGGTAGAGGGTGGCGGAAGAACTCTTGGTATGAGTTAACGTGTACCGTTCAATTATGTATGTGCTTTGAGTTCTACTATATAGACGAGCAGCGATTTACAATTTGTTACGTTCGCAGTACAAATTCTAGGCGTATTTCATGGTCCCTGACCATAGAACCAGGCGGTAATTCTATTGGCGCATAGAATAATATAACTATAGGCTGAGCAGACACGTGGTGTGGGGTCAGTGGGAGAGATAGGGGAGCTATCGTAGTGCTCAGTATATTCTCCCGGAATATTTTATCGCTTCACGCGCACCTCTCTTCGTGTGGTTCTAGCCTGTAGCTTTATCCCCCCCCCCACTTCCAAGACAGTGACGTAGCCAAATGTTATCCGTTTATCTACTAAAGTTTATTGTTGGAGACCAAACATGTTGGTTCATTGAATTGTATTTTATTTAATAAGTGTGTGCTATATATGGGCATTTCAAAGTTGTTTGAACCTTGCAAATCGGTAACAAACGTATGTTCTACTCCTTTCAATACAATATGCATTAACGGTGCCATCTAGGTGAAAGTAACGGACCGGTTGCTCTTTGCAATAATTGCCACTAGGACACAGCTGGTTATAGTTTAACTGGACCGATATGACTCGGATATCCATAGCTCCATATTAATATTTAGAAGTCTCATCACCAAGAACTTTGATTCGTCCTCAAATTTATAATAATAATCCCAGGGAGGGAGAATCTGTTAGGGTGTAGCCGGCGATGACGGACGCCGCGAGCGACGCAGTCCGTGACAAGGTTGTGGGGGAAGTGTGGTAGCCAGGAGTTTCGGCCAGGTGGGATATACGACGTTTTGTTTGGGAGGGGGAATTTATGACCACACCTGGGCGGGGTATCCCCAATCACTGGCGGATCCCGGAACGATTTGTGGGGAACATAAAAAGAAATTGTTGTATAGCTAAGGGCGCTTGGACGCAAAATGGTGCTATGCTTTACAACTTATTAAGTTAACGTAGGCCTATGTTCATAATTTTTCAAGAAGTGTTAAGGTCAGTCCGCCCGAAATTTACGCACGATACTCGACGTTTCCCTTGAATTGCCTATATTTCCCCCTATATTCTCCCTCCTCAGAGAAGCTTTGCTTACCCTATTGATGGTGACAGTGCTGAATCTCTTTCCTAGTTTGTAGAATACATTTGTATGAACTATTCACAGACCATCTAAAGGATAAATTAATCCTTTCTTTGACCGGATAGGCATCTGTTTAGAAATTATGAATGGAGCAACACTGAGAACACTTTCCTCGCAAGGAATTTCATTATCGCCCTTTTAAAAGGAAAGTATTGTGTAGTGCATGGCTCTGTTGGAGGACGGACATACGGTAACCCCACCATTAACCAGTGCGGGCCGTCTAGTTAACACCATTGATGATCACCTCGGATACTACACATGATCAGCACGCATACTAATACAAGTAAGCCTAATGTCAATGTTCAACGATAGGGTGAAGCTTCATCCCGTATAACATTCTTAGCAATTAAGATCGATGGACTAGATCTAGTACGGTACCATAGTGTAATTCATAAATAAGAATGTTTTGCCAAAGAGGTCATTTAAATATTTATAATCCTCACCACATAAGCCTATATGGGTTAAGACCCACATATATGTGGTAAACTACCCACATATACGGGATAATACCCATATCTACATGGTACTACCTACATAGGCTTATGTGGGTAATATACCCACATAACTTAACAACTAAAACATGGTATACAAGCTACAAAAGGCGAGTTATCTGTAATATTACGCAGGCACGTTATAGGTCAGACACTGTTGAGATAGTAACAATCTCGCAATATTTGATTTACATCATTATCAACTTGGGTATATTTCTTATATGCATTCCCTCATTGCTCCCGGGACCGCCATGGTACGTCCCCTTCCGACGGACGTGAGCCTTTACCTCGATCTTTGAACTCAGGCTTTCTCAAAGAACGAATTCAAGTTCTGCATCTGCATCTACAAGCAAGTCTCATTTCCTCATACATGACAATTTATTTCAACAGTGCTGCATTAATCTTCTCATGTTAGTTTAATTTATATAATCGGCTTCAGTCCTCCTGTTTTGTGACTTTTAATTAATTAACGGCGGAATTTCATACTCAAATAACTAACGTTGTACTGCTATTCACTGACCCCTACAAGGCTATAGAAGAGAGAGATAGCAGACGACGTGAATATCCCCGCCGCGCCAGCCGCTGCTATCCGTCTACCCATCATGCATTTGAGTGCATAGCAACCTGGGGACGCACCGGAGAAACATAATGTGTTGTCTTCTGGTATTGTTACTCGTGACATTATTCGATCGATTTCGCTGTTTTCATCATCCAAAATACGCAGGACAATCATGCCATGTGAAGTGCCAAAAGTACCTTTGGTAAAGAAAGTACAATTCCTCGACAATCAAATATGGTTGAACGAAAGTTTAACACAGCATTTATACTAGGCCTAGACATACTGAGTTAGGCTTACTCATTCAAGCTAGGCCTACGTTGGACTACTGTACAGCACAGGCGATCGCAGTGTTCCTAGGCTTTAGTGGCTAGTATACTAGTACTACTATTCACTAAAGTAACACTTGTCACTACTACTACTGCTAGTACTATACCCTACACATTATATGCCATTTGTATATACATGTAATATGTATATAAATATTATGTAGCCTAGGCCTATATTAGTTGTATTACGCTGTGAGTGCCTGTGAATTAGAGTAATACGACAGACTACTAGCCTAGGCCACATACAGTAGGTACTATATATTAGGGCAAGCAGCTAGTTAAGGTTAGGTTATATTTTTTATAGGGTTAGGCTAGCTAGGGCCGGCCTTGATTGAACAGTTCATAGAATTTACGGTATACATTACACAAACCTCCAAAGCTAGGCCCTTATTTCCGCTATGCAAGTAAATTTCAAATTAGGAAATTACAAGAAAATGGAAATAAAGATCACACACGTTAATTACAACCCCAGTTTTGAATGCTATGAATAATCAGCGAACCCCAGTTTTGAATGCTACCAATAACCACCTGATATGCGTTCTTTGTGCAACATATGCTTCATGCATTGCCATACAATGATAACAAAGCAAAATGTTATCCAGAATAAAGAAAACATGAGCTACAACATACCAGCATGTACACTTTGCTTCGTCATGTAATGTCTTTCACATCTATCATTCAATGAATTTGATGATAACACAAGTAGCCATAATATCATTGATTGAATATTGGTATAAATATCAACCTTCAGCTACCTAAAAAAAATGAAGCATGCTGTGTACCACGCCGCGTACCACCGAGAAAGTCCAAATGTACCACTGGTGGTACTTGTACCACAGGTTGGGAACCCCTGGTTTAACAAGATAGATCTATAACTGTCTCAGATGTGCCTAAATGCTCTTATTCCAGCAAATCTTCAACTGGCCAGACTATGTAGAACCTTCCTGTTTTCTTCATCAATTATACAACAATAGACAGAAAAAAGTTGGCAATATTTCTAGCATACACAATCTTAATGTTGCCAAACATAATGGAAATTTAGATGTATGGGTTCCTATTATTGACAATACTATGGTATATTGTCAATGTTAAACAGTGTTTGTGATATCCAGATACTTTTTGTGTAAATCCAAGCATTTTGATCTTTGATTCTTTATGATCAGAAATTGTGTGAATAGCACCCATGGACCCTATAAGTACAGTGAACCGTTACAGGGTCCTGATCACTGCACCCAAGTACAGTGAAACATTACAGGGTCCTGTTTAAGGACTAAATGGTACCATGTATTAATGTGCAGCTAAGACTGATAGTGAAAAATCATATTTTAAATGGGAGGATCTGTTCTTTGGATCTATGTACATAAGGGTAGTTTACAAATGCTGGGCAATTCCATTATATTATCAGAGTACATGTTGTATGGCAAATAGTGTGCTACGGTAGTACATGCACTGTTTACCCATAAATTGTATCCTATTTTTCTTTCAATTTTGTGAAATTAGAAACTTGTTAACTGATTCTCAATATGACGAAGCGCTGGTTAGAGGCAGGCGACGTCGAAAAAACTTTTTTGGGTTTTTGCAAGCATGTGCGAAGATAACATTTAAGTGTGATCCTTCTTGCGCATACGATGCAACAAATAACATCTACTAATCGAACATACGGGTTCACTCAGCCTGGCAATAAGCCAACTGCGTGCAATACAGTAACAATGTAGTAGAACTGTAGACTGTGGCCTACTGTAAGGACACCATAATCATAGTAAGTATTACACAGAGAATGCAAACACAAAACCAATATTCTCCTCACAATAGCAAACATTGTGTGCACCTAGTAGAAGTTTATACTAGAAGTTCATGCCAAGCTCAGTCATGCATTGCAAGTCTGAATATCACACTTCTCATTAGTCCTTGATCAGGAATATGTACTAAGCAGTCCTTGATCAGGAATATGTACTCATTAGTCCTTGATCAGGAATATGTACTCATTAGTCCCTGATCAGGAATACGTACTCATTAGTCCCTGATCAGGAATATGAACTCATTAGTCCTTGATCAGGAATATGTACTCATACATCTCCGACTTAATAAGGACAAGATCTAAAATAATTGTTTAGTAGAAATTTGTGCAATGAATTCACAACTTAATACACAAAATGTTTACATGTTATTACATAATTATGCACACTGATTTACCTCGTCAAGATACTATACCAATGTCAACAACATCAGAATATTCACCTACATTAAGACTGGAAGTTTTTTAATGAATGCAGATAAATGAATGCAGATAAAATTGCATTTTCTATATACCAGTTGAAGGTTTGCTAGATCAAGTTTGGTGAGTAACAGTAATTACAGTAGGTAGGCCTACATTTTAAACAGTTATGGATAATGGTTGAAAATTGTCTCTGTAGCACCCAAGAACCCCAATACAGCAAAACTGTTCTGATCAAGGACTAACTAACCAATAAACCATGTACTTTTCATGTTTCAGCCAAAAGATCACAAAGCTAAAGTATGTATTTGGTGAGTAATCCCTTTTATATGGTGTTATATGCAGAGATAGAGTATTAATAACTGGGTTTTTAGCAGAGCAGGTTTTTCTATGTTTATAACATTACCTTACACAATTCATAAGATATAGCAGATTATCAGGATCCATGGAGGCCGATTGCGGTGAGGGAGATGGGGGTTAATTTCCCCGCCACTTTATGATGATTCAGCCATTGCCTTAAGTTTTAATTTTTCATGCAGTATTTCTGATTCCTGTGCTGAAAGCATAAGGGAATTATGCATGCAGGTTGGCTTCTGTGTATGCATACTACATGGTAACTCAACTGAATGTCAGTTTTAGTTTTGACTTATTTCTGCCCCATGGTCCAGCCAAGGTGCCTATTGTGTTACGTATGGATATCTTGTTTGACTACAACCAGTGTTTTAATGGTTCCAAATTAGGTCATAACTGATGGTAATTCTGTTTCCTATGCTGAAAGCATGAGGAACCTTTGCAGGCAGTTTTTCAGTGTGTATGATGTAAGCGTGAAATCTCAATAACCGAATATCCGTTCCTACATGATCTGAAGACCTAAATTCTGGAAGGAACGGTTTTGGTTCTGTAATTCAGCAATTGCAATCTGCTGATACACCTCTCTGTTAAATTGAGTTTTACCTGTGGCTTTAAATGATCCAAAACATGGTGATTATTGCTGTCTGGATTGAGCATTGAAATATTCTTTCCCGTATACTTTTCCAACATATATACCTCTCCCATATCTTACACAAAATGTTTAGACTGTTATAGTTTATAGTGAGACAGTACAACTTTACTTTTTCTCATGCAGGGATGATTTGGCAGTCGCTCAGACAGAAGCGATTTTAGCAGCTGCTGGGGATAGGGAAGAATTACAGAGGTATGTAACCAATTCTTTTAGTCTCCTACCACAGGGGACGTTTGGAGATTCTGCTTTTCATTATTTAGAATCATAACTTGCTTTTCTTTCCTAATTGGTCGCACATTGCTCAACTAACTGCATTGGTCATTACAGCTAGGAAATTATATCAGTGTTTACATTGGAATGACATTGCAAAGTTTGAAGAAATGTTTCTATAGACCAATGCAGGAACATTGACATTATTTAAAATAATGTCACAAAGATATTAAAAAGGAATCCAATCTATCTAATGATTAGTTACTATGCAGCAATGTGTAAGTTTTATCTTCAATTCGAGACTTATATTTTACTGATTTTTTTTTATATTTTACTGACTTTTACTGATTTTTTTTATATCTTTTTCCCCTATATATTTGCACAGGCTGCTTATTGAGACCTTCAATTTGGAAGACCACAACAATAAATCCACAATTTTGCTGGATCTCTACTACTTCACCATCCAATTTGCCATCGAAAAAGGCTTTAATAAAGAACAGACGTCGACGTTCTTCTCCATAGTGAAAAAGACTCATGAAGTTTGTGTGGGTGAGTGACAAGAGACTAAACTATACAGACAAATACATCGATCAATCACGAATCGTCATCATCAACAATAGCATGGTGTGTGTACCTTCATTTCATGTGGTTATTTGCACAGCAAGTCACAGATATTCCTGCCATACACTTGACACAATTCATGGAAGTTTAGCATTCCTTCATCGTACATTAATCTAGTCATGGTAGTCTGCATATGTGGGAGCCTGGATTCTGCAAATAATATCAGTGGACTTTCTTGACATTCAGTGACCACTTTAGCAATATTATATGTAGTACTTTTTTTGTGGAAATTTTTGTAGATTTATAAATTATTTTCATAACTTCTTCTTAACCCTTGTCATGCTGAATTAGGGGTGCTGTTTGAATGATTCCGGCAGCCACATAACTCTGAATGTATACTATAGGTTATACTTTAGGTAGTACGTTCAGAGCTATTATTACAAAACATTTAGAACTTGATTTGAAGGGGTGCCCAATAACGTGATAACCAATAACGTGATAATTGGGTCATACTACATTGTAATAATTATATGGCACGTGTGTGGATTTTATTTCTCAGAGACACCGCTTGGAAACCTGGACCAGTGCTTCAATTACTTCAGAGAACTAGTGTTGTGTCATGCTGTGAAGGTATGGACTCATTTTTGCATGATTTTTAATACTAAGAAGTTGATTTTAGAATTCTCAGGCATGGCTCCAGAGGAGGGGGGTGGGGGTTGCAAAGAGAGTCACAAGCCCCTCCTTCTTTGAGGGAGGGGAAGTTGACTCTGAACTTGATATGACTTGGTAGGAATAGGAAATGGGCAATATTGTGCCATATATTTTTTTGATGAAAAGGGAAATTGATTCTTGATTGGCCCTGGATCTGCCAGTGATACTAATAACATGGTAATTGCCATCATGTATACATTCTCAGAATGTGTTACTTTCTCTGACTGTAAACCAGGTAACTCTGATGGTAGCTCCTCGCGTAAACAAATCTGACTGCTATGTAAAACTATTTATCAGGAGGGATAATTCGGTTCCAACCATCATAACAGACTTCATCTGGTTCCAGGCATCAGAAATGGACCTCATTATTGCCTGTGTTGAGAGGGTGTTTCAGGATATAAGTTGCCGGTTTGTCTCTCTGTTTTGTCTATGGACATTTTTATGATGAGGAAGGTTAAATAGAGATGACATAGTGAATTTCGCTCACCATTGGGGTCCAACTTCCATGAGTAAATCTATCGAATGAAGGTTCTTAATCCTTTCACTACCTTAGGCATGTGAATGTACGTAATATTTCCGTCCTCTGCTAACCACGCACATTTACATGGTCTCGCCACTCTCAAACACTCGGCACTCCACACGTAAGTAACATACACTCTCTCGATCCGTCCCACCAACTGAAAGCTAAAAGAACGGGCTATCCATCTAAGAGTGGCGCTATTTCATAATATTTAACTATATGGGTGAGAGCAAGATGCAAAGCAAAATGTCTGCACCCAACAAATGAGGATTCTAGATGGCGGCTGCGTTGACGTAACCCTGACTGTACAGCTACCAGGTAAGTGATTGAGGAGATGATACTAAGTGGAGAGGAGTGAGATATTTTACGTTGAATTTAAGGACTTGTATGAAAATAAAATTTATACCAGGTTGCAAAAACACACAAAATAGGCCAAGCAGGACTCTCCTAGCATTAAGCTGATATAACAATGTGATATAACAATGTTGGACGTTCAGCCTAGCCCTCTAAATCAGTTCAGCACAGGGCATGTACTTATTATAGTGTTAGCAGTGAAAAGAGATAAACTAACTAAAGTCTATTGTTTTTAGGTTAGCAAGAATAACTTTATGATGAAACAAACTGAAAGATCTACCTTTAACCCCCTGTAAAGTGTGTGTATGTGATCCTTTTAACTGACCACCTTTACTAAACTATATTTCTCCCTAAAGAGACCACCATGGAGTATAAATTTGTTCAGCCCAGAACAAGTCAGAATGGTAACAGAGTATGTGGTAGATACCTACTTTAGACATTTTAAGCTGTACAAGTACGCATTCACACCGGCCATGAAGCTAGACTTATCCATGACCTATGTTGGACTGCCAGAAACACCAGAACCAGAGGAAGGTTAGTGTATACCCAGAGTACCAGGCAAACCACCAGTTTTAATTTTTATTTTTTTCACTCGACACTTTAGCTTTGGTATTTCAGAGCCGATCTTTGTGTTTGCCATGAAAAAGGAGAAATGGTTTCATTCCTGGTGGTGTTGCATTAGTGCATGGTATGGTTAAAATAAATAGGAATAGCTTGTATTTTATTTTAAAACACAGCATCATGCTGTCATGTAAGGAATGAATTTAGTCACTTGTTTATGAGATACTATGAAGAAACCTTGCAACTAAAACTGGTTAAAATGCCCAGTGCCAAGTTTTACTGCCCCCTGAAAGTAATATAAAGCGTGGGTAAAAGAATCATACTTTTTGGCAATGCAAAATGAAATTGTCATAGTTGGTGCATCTTCTCCATCCATGTTTCCAATCCAATTAAAAAAGAGGTAGGGTTTACTTTGCATTTGAATTCAACATCTCTTTAAACTATGTATGTACCAATTTCACAATATTAGTATGCTGGACTGATAATTCTCAATGTATTACACAGTGCATACTTTTGTTAGGGCCCCCCACCCAACTATTCAATCTGTTTCATTCCTTACAGCAAAGGATATATCATACTAAATGTTGTTTTTTGTAGTTTCTGGGTCAACATGAATAAGAGTGCAGACCCTTGATTTTCAAATAGGAAACCAAGCTGCAGACCTGGAGCAAACCACAGAGAGCGGCGCAGACAAGAAGGCCGTAGATGGGGACTCACAAACAATGGATCAAGAAGGTAATTCATGTCTCGTGTATGTAAACATTCAAAGCGTGGAAAATTAAACTTATTGGTTAAAACTATTTAATTGCAGAAGACGTTGGTAGCGGGGAAACGTAGGACGTGCTACATAGCTATGCTGATAGCGTGGTGCATGGTTTGCCTGACTGCTGAAGCATGTTATGGAGTAGTAATTATTTATCATGCTGAGAGAGAGCACTTTAACTTTAGAAAACCAGCATTTAGAGGAAGAGCAACTGTGTAAAATGAACAAGTACTTTACACTTTAAGTCTTAATAGTTCCAGCTTTGTCAACAAAAGTTGAACAGCAACATTTCTTCTCCCAAGAGAAAAATTCAGGTGTCTTTTTCGTTGGTTTGTTGTAAGTTTTCTTTGCCTCTAGATTTCAGACAGTCACATGAGACAGTCACATGTTCAAGAGTATTCAATCAGTTAGAATGGTCAGCATATTTCGTTGTGCTCTGAGCATCGACCAAACGCAATGTCGCATCCCAGATTATGCTACCACCATGGTTTTCATTTGGGGGAGGGGAGGTTGGTGGGGGCCAACATTCTTCAATACCTTCTAATCTGCTGTGATTATCCTTTCCACAGAGGAGTCACCAGTCCATCAACAACTAAGGATGATAATCACAGCTCAGCTGGATAAAGAGATTGCCAAGCTCCGTTCCTCCTTAGATCAGCAGATAAAACTAAACAATGAATCGCTACAGCAGAAGCTAATCACCGTGGAAGGCCAGTCTACCGGTAAAACCAGTAGAGGGTCATCTAGGGGTAAAAAGAAATAAACCTGTGACCTCAATACACCAATAACTGTCATATCATCTCTCAGTATTCAACTTTTACAAGTTTAGAAAACGTATTTTTGTATCGTTCAAAGAGTACCTTAGTTTGTGCTCAACCATAGCCCTGGACATCAGCAAAGTATAGCTTTGATCACTTTCTAAACACATTACTTATACAGTTGTTTTCATGATATATATGTATGTGCCTACTGCCTATCATGACTGTCACGACAAGTCCCTGTGAAGATATAAACCATTGGTTGATTTTAGGTTTGGCCCCGTGCACTCATTAGTATGCATGCTTATTGCACAAACATCAATTTGCTCAGTATGGAGGAGTTGTATCAAGTCCATCTGTTGCCATTCTTGCTACTGTAGAAATTTACTCTAGAAGTGCTGTTTAATTTAACATAATCAAATGGGGAAACATGTAAATAAAGTTGAACTTCAATCACGCCAAAACAACGTGGAAAATGAAACAAAATCAAAATGTGCCATGCACAATAAGCAGCAAGTTAAAACTATAGTTGAGATCACATAACCACTTTTGCGCTCTTCGGGCCACACTACAGTTGACATAACCACCATTGTGCTCCTCGGACCACACTAC
>JAODAG010304864.1:0-12500 GCA_027574785.1 Orphnurgus asper | reverse complement strand
TATTAATATTATCAAAAGGGTACCTTGGGCTGCTGTCTCATATACACTGTCAAAGGGATATTGGGCCCTTTGGGGCTACTGTCTGAGCCTTTATACAGGATAAAGTTGCCGTCATTTGTATTTTTGTAAATCCCAATGTATACTAGTTCAAATGCAAAAAGATTCACCCTTGTATCTTTTCACCTGAATAAACCAGGTGTGGGCATGGGGCCCTTTAGGGCTACTGTTTGGGCCCCTGTACAGGATAAAGTTGCTGTCTTTTGTATTTTTGTAAACCCCAATGTATACTAGTTCAAATGCAAAAAGATTCATCCTTGTATATTTTCACCTGAATAACATCATATGGGCAGGGCCCTTTGGAGCTACTGTCTGGGGCCCGATACAGGCAAAAGTTGCTGTCATTGCTATTTTCACCTACAGTATCCTCCTAGGAGTGAAATCCAACAAGTTTTGTCCTTGTATCTCTTCATCTGAATAAACGCATTTTTCCGCCCCCTATTTTGTGCCCCCTATATGCTGATTGTACAGGATGTGACCCAGACTAACATGATCATACCATCAAACCTTTTGTACCTTTTCACCTGATTAAACTCTCTGGGCTCCCGGTCTAACTTGATCACGGGTCCGATACCAGTCTGTGCTCTGAAAGCTTCAGGAAGAAACTTAAGGCAAAATAGTAATTTACATGTCCTCCACGATCAATGGGGATCAAGAAATGGAAGGGTTTAAATTTGAGCTTTCGGTAAAGGGCAAGCAGGAGGGACTAGCAATGACCATTGATTTTCTGTCAGTTCCCAAAATACCTGCTGCAGCGGAGAGCATTCCTGGGGCGCAAGAGCTAAGTAGGTGGAATCACTTACAATCTCTCTCATGGGAGAACCATCATTCTGAAGAAGTGGGTCTGTTGATAGGAGCAGATTCACCCGAAGCATTCTGGGTACTCGAGGAACGTAAAGGTAGGCCTAAAGACCCGTATGCGGTGAATACACCATTAGGTTGGTCGGTGATGGGACCAGGGGGCCATGTAGTGACAAAGTTTTCAGTCATCGCATACAGGTAAGTAATCATGAATTGTTACAGGAAGTTCAGACGTCGTGGGCGATTGAAAATAGTGGTATGTCTGAGGAGCAAGATTCAATACAGGATATCAGAGCCCGCAAGATCATGGAATCAGTAAGACAACCATGATGTGCCCTACAGCAGGGTAATGGCAGAGTCACGGCTTGTATCATTAAAAAGGAGGCTAGCATCAGATAAGGAGATGCATGAGAAATACACAGAGGTTATTGAAGGTTACACATCAAAGGGATATGCTGAACCGGTGAACGATATTGAAGGCAAACCAGGTAAGATTTGGTATTTACCTCACCATCCGGTGGTACATCCTCACAAGAAAAAGGTAAGAGTCGTGTACGACTGCGCGGCCAAGTCTCATGGAACATCAATCAACGATAAGCTCCTGAAAGGGCCAGATTTGATGAACGATTTATTAGGTGTCCTACTCAGGTTCATACAGGACAAAGTCGCCATTGTAGCCGACATCGAGGCAATGTTCCATTAGGTTCGGATGATTGAGTCGGACAGCGACACCGTAAGGTTTCTATGGTGGAAAGGGGTGACTTCAGTAAGCCACCTAAAGAATATAGAATGTGCGTCCATCTCTTCGGTGCCACATCATCACCATGTTCAGGTAAAGCATTGAAACGAACTGCTGATGGCAATGAGGTCAACAATCAAGGCGAGGTAACTCAAAGTGCTCTGTGCATCATTCGTAATGGATTCTATGTTGATGATTGTTTGGGTTCTGTTGCAAACATAGAGTTCGCCATCATGGTGGTTCAGAACATAGAGTTCGCCATCATGGTGGTTCAGAGACTTGTCAGTATCCTGAGTAAAGGAGGATTTCGGCTGACGAAGTGGCTGAGTAACGAAAGACAAGTACTAGATAGTATAGAAGAGTCCGAACGTGCTCCGTCCGTACCGATTTCATTGGATGAGTTACCAACAGAGAGAATATTAGGCGTGCGCTGGGATGCAGAGAACGATCAGTTTACATTCCAGGTGTCACTGAGAGAGAAACCTATGATTAGAAGGGGTTTACTGTCTGTTATGAGCTCGATCTACGACCCATTAGGATTCGCTGCTCCATTCGTATTAGTTGCCAGGTCCCTTCTACAGGAAGTCTGTAGGAGAGATGCTAAGTGGGACGATCCCCGGAATAACGAAGAGCTTAAAGCGTGGGACGAGTGGCTTAAACACACATCTAACTTGTCTAAAGTTAGAGTTCCAAGATGGCTGATGTTAGATGATGCAATAGATGTACAGCTTCACATTTTCTGTGACGCGTCAGAGAAGGGGTAAGCAGCTGTATCGTATCTTAGAGTACAGTCAAGTAGGGGAGACATATCGTGTAGGTTTGTGGTAGGCAAAGCTAGGGTAAGCCCCTTAAAGTCGGTTTCCATCCCCAGATTGGAATTGATGTCAGCAGTGCTAGGCGCAACACTCGATAGTACGATAAGACGAGAGGTAAGTTACACACTAAGTGAAACGACATACTGGAGTGATTCGATGATTGCGCTCAGCTACATAAGGAATGAGGAAAAGAGATACAAGACGTTCGTAGCCAGTAGAGTATCAAAGATCCGTAGAGTATCTAGGCCTAATCAGTGGAGGCACGTAGGGACTATGGATAATCCAGCGGACGAAGGGTCCAGATGGACCCACCATATCAATAAATGGTTGACTGGACCGGACTTATTGACCAAAGAAGAGTCTTGTTGGCCATAGCCAAAATTTGATGACGTCGATACGACAGAAGATCAAGAGGTCAAAAGGTTAGTTGTAGTTCAACAAAATAATTCCAATCAGGAAAAGGACATTAGTGAAAGAAATGGTTGCTAGTGGCAACCCTGGTAGGTAAGTATTCCTCGTGGATATAAATTAGTAATGCCTCATATTAGTTTTAGTGTTTCAGTTATTCATTGTATTATATTCATCTTTATGTAAGATATTCATGTTAGTGCTACTGATTTAATTTCAATCGGCCTTCCAGAAGTAGCGCGCCGGCTATCTGAGCGTAATTTCGCGTTTTATAGAACTATTTGAAGGCAGACAAAACGGAACTTACGTGGTCTCAACATTGAGTCAGGAAGAAGTCTCACCTTCTTTGCAGAGTTGATGCATAGAAGTTGATGACGAACATAGATCGTCACGAGCCTTGAATTGATTTTTGCTAAGAGCGACCATATTCACTCACCAGACAGATAGGGATCAGTACGTTCAGATCAGACGAGAAGACGACTAAATACTACCAAACACAAAGTGACGTCTTATTGGTCTTAATTTGTCTGCGTCGGTGTGAGTTGCCCTCTAGAACTCCCTCCATCCTTAATTGTTCCCGTGCGGTGCAGTTAACACCAGCTTTGATTCATGGATAATAATTGTTTTGCTACTAAATTATGTTCCTTTTCGCAGGACTAACTGTAAAAAGATTCAGGATAAGAAACTACTACACGTCTGTTGGTGGGTCTGATCCCAGGACTAGTTCGATAAAAGATGAGTCCTCCAGTCAGGATTCACTCTCTGTGTTTCATAGAAGGGGGAAGGGGAGGGCGCACGTCAACAAAATCTAGTCCAATTTAACTAACAAAGTCATTATGGTAACATACCACGTTTCCATTTCATGTATACAGATCCGCCGAGATATCACCCCCCCCCCCTCCCATCAGGAAAAGTGTGTAACAACTGCGATTTTTCTCTGCATGCAGGACTGGTCTATATATTTGTCGAAGTAGGCGATCTGAAGGATATTAAATGGTGTGAAAATCAGCGGGATTTCAGTAGATTTAGACCATTTTAGGCAGAAGGATTTCATAATTTATAGTTCAAATGCCAACTCGTCCACATTCTGACGATTGGTAGGGTACATATACATGTTGAAACCCGTCTACAAGGCTGTATGGACGTCCGAATTGGATCAATTTAGTGTGTTAATCAATGGAGGATCAAACCGTGGTATGTTATCAAATTAAATTATAGTAAACTGCCACTCTGTTCTTAGACGTTCTATTTTTTTTGTTTTGTTGCATTTTTGACGTCTTACACCGAAGTAGATTGTTACTATATTTCGTAGAGGTTCTCTAGACGGTAAAACTAGGGCGTGTCTCTTTCCTCAGATTTCCAGTATATAACACTTTAAAACACTTCAAAAGTTGAAAAGTGTTTGTTGGTGACGACAGCGGGTGTTCAGCGGTCGATTTTGTTGCATGTCCCATGAGTAAACAGTCCCTCGGATGTGGAGTAATCAATTACCGGGTAATAGATATAACGGACGATAACGGTGCTCTAAGTTCTTGAGTGATATACAGAAGCGTTACTTTCATGAAAAACTGGGCAGAATTTTACGTTTAAAACGACAATTTTGGTTGAACGTACATCGAATACTGGATGCTTGGAAGTAAGTTCTTGAAAATCCTGTTTCTTCTACATGAGGAAACCGCATAAATTGAGTCACCGTGACCCTGCCTATCCGCGCCTCTTTCAAATGAAAATGACGAATTCGCTAATGAATTCGCGGACGAATGCAAGGAGGAGGGGAATGGAAGTAAACTTACTAAATTAGGTCACTCTGTATGGAATGCGAAGGATGAAAAGTTAACAACAACAGCAACAACAACAGCGCAAAGTTAGCGGTGACTATTTAGTTGATTGTAAGTGTATATATCAGCTATGGAACTAACATTTAGGTAAATAGTCATACATTTGACAGAAAATGTCGTGTTGACTGTGAGTGCTCGATATGTGTTAAAATATTATTCATGGCATAAAATCCAACCAACCGCAATATCATAGATTTCACCAAAGCCTTCAGGCAAATTATGACTTTCCCTTGGCCTCCTAGACGTATAAAAAAATACATACAATCTTAACGCTACATTTGGTTTGAAACTTTTATCGACGCTCCCCATTAATGTATTAACGTTACGTTGTTTCACGTTACTGTAATAGTTTGCATTATTTGAAATAGCGCCACTGTTGATAAAGTTTCATTCTTGTTGTTGGTTATATTTTACGCTAGCCTGGTGTTAGTGGAAGTTACGTCATGGTTGCAACAAATCACGAAGTTCTTGACATCTACACGTAACGATTGCAACAATTCACGTCCGTATTAATTATACATGCATTTGCGACATAAGCGGCTAAATATTGGTAACATTTGCGCTGTTGTTGTTAAGTTTCCACCTTAGTTCCATATTAAAACACTTGCCACACCTGAAGGTGTCCGTGTTTTGCGCTCCAAATACACGAAATGCGACCGACGTCTGGACAGAAATGGGAACAAAATTGGATATTAACGTTAAAGTATAACCGTTGGAGGACTTGCGTGAAATGATCTCTTGCTATGACTTATTTGGATTAACTTTGGTTTTAAAACATATTTTGGTACACGTATTCATCCCTTCCATTTTTGATGATCACACTATGCGAACCACGTACAATTAGTCCATGCATATAGTGATGTTACCTAGTTGTAATTAATGGTGTCTGCAGATGGATTTATACCTGATATCTGACCATATACTTATTGTAACAATGACGAATATCTCCCAGCGGTTTTGACTCTGATGTCATCGACAGATGTAGTTAAAGTGAACTCATCAGGTAGGATTGAGTTCACGTACATGCGTATGATGTGTAGCTGGAACTACGTAAAATATCAAACCTTGAAGGTAGTGGCGAAACTAGGGTTTTCGACCAGGACGGTGGTGAGTAGAATGTTTTGAGCGCTTCGTGACCGTGTCTTAAGCGAGTTGTCCACCTCACTGAGTAGTAGGATAATATATCACGTGTGGTCAGCACCATGCGTCACCCATACCTTCACGCTTGCTTTGGAGCGATAACTATTTCATCCACGCGCACTAGTCTTGTCGTCTGAAAATAAATATGAATATCCCGTATTCAAGTACATAATTATATACATGGTGATGATAATGATCGTAGTTTTAGTGTTTTACGGTCTTCCACGTAGGCTTCTGTAATAACGTGTACAGTATCAACTGCACATTGATCCAATCATGTTTCAACAACAATGTCAATAATAGCGAACATGATAAATAGTTTAAAAAAGGCGCCAATATTGAATTCGAATTAACCAAGGAGCGGCCCCGCACCTCCTACGCCGATGTTATCTCCGCTACTGCTGCGTGTACGGACTAGAAACGTGTTATTGAACAGTTGTAACGTTAACGTAACACTAAAATCGTAAATCACAGAATGGAACTCTCTCGACGCTGAGTAAACAATATATCCTAGCTGTTGAGGAGGATTGAACGGATGGGAGGTTTACGCGACACGTCGGGAAAAAAGGTTTAATTACAAGTTTACCCAAAACAGATATAATCGTCGCGAGTTATTAGACTTAGAATTAGACCGTAGGGGTTGTCAGACAATGATATTTACGACGATTCGCTCTCATATTTCAAGTCGCAGAATGTAACATCGATTTCAGCAACGCAGACGCGGCATGTGGGACTATCGGTGTCGAAGGAAAACAAATATTAAAGGAATCATAATAGTATTTTAATTATCAGCTTTTGTATATAGTTGGTTTCATTTCCTCGAATCCGGTTTCTTCAGACTCATACTGTGTCTGCAAAGGTCTGCCTGGAAGTTACAACAGAGATAATCATTGCGACTTATTTACGTTGAACCACAATTCGCCCTAATATTTCAAGTTGCAGCCTGCAATATGGATGCCAACGATACGTCAGAGGCATATGAACCTATCAGTGTCACTATGGAGGAAAACAACTCTGATGAGAAGAGTCATATTCATTTTAATATCGGTCTCGTTTCTGGATTTATTATTGTGTTTATGATCGGAATGTGTGGAAATACTATGGTAATCTACTTATCACTCAGGCCAGCGTTCTCAAGAGCTGTGAGTACCATGAACACCTACATATTTCACCTCGGTCTTGCCGACGCCTTGTATGTATTTACTTGCTTATTTTTCACCGTCACTAACTTTAACAGGAAAGGTTGGATATTTGGGGACGTCGGTTGTAAGGTGATACCCGCCATTGACATTGTAACGATGCACGTCAGTGTCTACGTTCTGGCAATCCTTAGCTTAGAACGGTATCTGTCGTTAGTAAATCCTATGGTCATTAACAGATATCGAAGCTGGTGCTACGCTCGGGTGCTATGTGTGGTAGTTTGGGTGTCTGGGATCATCCTAGCTGCCCCATCTATGGTCATCATGAAATTGAGTAGGGTCGAGGGCACCGACGACAAATCATGTACGTGGTCACGAGGGTACGAGTCGCAGACACAGTATATAACAGGTGTTTTCTGGATCACATTCGCGATCCCCTCGTTCGTAATGATCATAACTTACTGCCTTATCTGCATTCATTTCGTGAAGGTAGCGCCCGATCACAGTTCGATAGTATCTCGTTCCAGGGGCGGCGTCGTGTTCATTGTTCTTTTAATCGTTGCGGTCTACTGGCTTTGTTTCACCCCCTTTTGGATATATCAAATGTTGTTGCTTCACGATCATAGTGGAACCTTCGACGAAAACAACGTCATGGGGCTGATAACCCTCATTCTGTCGTATCTTAATAGTTGCGTCAACCCTTTCCTATACACACTACTTCCTCGAAAGTACAACGTTTGGCGGAAATCTCGACGAGATCGCCGTCATGCGACAGCGTCAATTCGACTTCGTCATATTGATTAACCATGTACGTCATAACGATGGACCAGATCAGGAGCGTATGATTAGTGAACTCGTTGGTGAACGCGTCATATCAAAGGAATTACACCCCTTTTCACATTGAATGGTGTTTGGGTCGACCTGTAATAAACATTCGTCATCAAAGGACAATGACTGATGAAACCATGGAAGGTCTGAAATCCGCATTCCCGAACCAAATGTTAAATGCTATAGATTAAATGCTAAAGTTATTAAAATAAATTGTTAAATGTTTTGTATTACTTATTAATTACAAATACACTTGGGGAAATGACCCAAATTGTTCTGTTTTCGCGATTTTGTGGCGTCGCACACCTTATATTAACAGCAGCCAACGAGAAAGTTAAAGCTGCTACACAATCTTGGTCTGCGTGCTTTGATGGCAAATACCGTGCACTGTAGTGAACCAACCGGAAGTGGGCGAAAGTTATCCGTCAAAACTCGTATTCGTGGGCAACTCGATCCGTGTCATGCTATTTCACTAACTTCGATTTCTCTTGACTTTACCTTTGAGTATACTCTATTCATTACCATTGTTATGATTGTTATGATGTGTGTTTCATCGGCCTTAAATTTATGCGTCCAGTCATCCAGTTGGAAACGGAGCGAATCATATCATTACAAACATATATCAATTATTCGTTCCAGCTATCAAGCATTTAAGTTATCAATTTATGTGTTTTCTATATATTTACAAGTAAGGATTGAAAGACCAGTAAGGAACAATATGCCATAAGCATATTCGAGTGTTTCCGATCACCAGTGTCCCATATCCTCCACAGTATTTCATTTTGTTTATGCATACTATCTATCCCATCTCTACACTTGCTTCTGGCCTGTTTACCAGACACTATATCTTTTCCGACCTCAGTATGTTCGTGCATACCCTCTTCGCATCCCGAGACTACTATCTATCCCATCTCTACATTTCATTCTGTTCTGCTTATGGGACATCTTTGCCTACCTAAGTTTGTTTACCGTCTCCTCTGTATTTTCTCTATATAAGCTCTTTCCAGATGTCCTTACTTTAAGCCAAACATAATGCCTTTCTAACTCTCTTTCATTCTTATTATATTAAATTTTCGACATTTAAGACTGCAAAACACAGTTGCATATTTTACAGCACTGCACCGTAATTTGCAAGTAGATTGAAAACGGGCGAACTAGTCCTACTATCGTTCGACTGGGTATTTTGATGAATATGAGGCCTCTTTTACTGCGACTAGTACCGCCTGTAAGAGATGTTTTTCTTCTTCCTAATTGCATATAGGCCTAAGCAGGATTGAAGACATATCTTATCTAATGAACGCAACATGGTAGGGAAAAAAGCCACTGACTGCGATGGTGGTGTCTAATTTTTTTCTTCTTAAAATATCGGATTATATGATTCTAGTGATGTGGTTGCTGTATATAGCAATGTGAGCGGGGTTATCCAGTGTATCCGAGTTGGAAATCTAGTAAAATCTAGTTAAAGGGATAAATAATGATGTGACTGGGATCCCTTGTGAACTGAGTGGGATATCGATATGACTGAGATGTCTAATGATGGGAGGGGGTTTAGTGATGTGATTGGAGTAGCTCGTGGTAGATAACTAGTGATGTGAGTATTGTGTTTAGTGTTGTGAACGGGGTTATTCAGTTCATCTGTGTGGGATATCTAGTGATGAAAGTAGGATATTATATAGTGATGTGAGTTGGATATGTAGTGATGCTATTGATACATCTAGTGCTCTTCAACGCCGTCTATTCTTAAGAGCATGTGTTATTCTTAAAAAAAATAATACACAAAGCGTTCTTCTACTCCATTTCATTCATTTGATGATAAATGTGTAAAAATAATGCACGTTGATTTATTCAATATACTATTAAGAAATTAAGACTAAAGTCGTCATCTATACTTTCATGTTTTAGTAAGACATTTATATTAATGTAGTATGTAAAAATAGTGCAGTATTAACTTAGAGCGCCTGGCCATGGTACCTGCAAGTAGCCTACCTGTTATTTTAGAGGACACGATGTCCATCCTGCGCATAAGTTTCCTTGCAAGGACCTTTTCAGGATAGGCCCCATCAATTGTCACCTAATCGGAAACAACGGGACTATGTGTGTTGCCTGGGAACTAAAAACTCGTACCATCCGATGATTATGGTGTACGCTCCTGTATTGTATATTGAATCTAGTGCGTTGTCTCCGACTAGTAATATGTAGGCCTAGTCAAAGATAGTTCTAAGTAACAGTATCGCATGGACGGTGTCATCTCGTCCCTCTTGACACCGTCCTGTGGTGTATTGCGATATGAGCCCAGAGAACTTGAATATCGTTAAGGCCGCCTGGCTCCGAGAAACCGGTCTAATTTCCATATAAGCCCAGGTGATCGAACGGGAAGGAGCCTGCAGGTCTCATCGCCGTAACACAACCACCGGATGAAGCCAGCCTGCGTCTGCCCCCAAGTGACGTAGAGCAACTCTATCTGCTGACAAACGATTGGCCTATACTATGAACACTCACCAATGAGCTTAGCAACCCATTAAAAGATTGGCAAATCCATTAACGGATAATAGGACTGATAGTAAGACTACTTCAATATTCCACACGATTTTTAACACTTCGTCCTGATAACTATATCAGTAGTACATGCCAGTGTGATGTGATACGAGAAATACGTACGAAATTCACACCTACTACAACCTATATACTGATTCCATACACCGTCACAATGCTATGCAATTATGTTTGAAATACGCCTAGTAAATATGCTTCCGTGGTTCACTGCATCTGACAGCACTTAGTGAACGTGTGGTATTGCATACATATATATGCCTGCGTGTTATAGCGCTCTAACACATGTTAACATGCCACCTTGTGTTAAAAGTTCGATTGCTTGCTCTTTCCTCAAACGACTGGAGAATTGAGTCTGTGTAAATACAGCGCGAATGCTCGAACAACAACCCACCAGACCGATGGAATATGAAACAATATCGTCAGCGATCTCCGGGTTTTCACCATATTTCTCCAACGAAATACGGATTACGTAGCCTACTTTACTAGAAGTGACCCATTTCGGTGGAACTTCAGTCTAACTGGAATTCATGGAATTTTAATTATCGTATATTGCAGACTTCGATCCGCATTATTTTGTGTAACTCACAGTATATCTCTGGTAATTTGGCCTAAAATGAATGAGGCAACGAATGAAGTAGACCGCATGCTATTTGCTTACCGCACGTAGTCAACTTTCTTCTCGTATACTCCTCATTCTAGAGCAGAAAGATGAACATAAGCCACTCTCTACATTTGCGGTTCCTTAGAGTTGTCTCGTCTTTTTTTCTTTAGACTCCATGAATCAACAAATCCCCCGAATGTAATATGTGTTGGAGTGTTAAAACAGAGGGGCATATATATCCTTAACGCCATTCTATTAATTCGCATGTTAAAGCAGGAGAGGCTTTCGGCACGTGTGCAATAGGATACAAGTGTACATCCCAATTGTGCAGGAATTCCGCTGGATAAGAACAGTGCATGTATACCCAGACAATACACAATTCCGACGATTTCCGAGTACACCCGAAGCCTTGCTCTCATACGCCGAGAACGAGCATCGTACCTGTTCGCGGTGGGAAAGTAGGCCTACTCTCTACAAGCGCCCCATAACCATCACTTTCGGGTTTTTAGTAAGACGTTTGTGGTATAATGTAGTATGTGGTAGTGCGCTATAAACTTCAACCGTAGTGTCTCCCTTGGGGAGGGGATTCACTCTCCTTAACATAAAGGCACGCGTGCGCTCGTCCAAGCGACACATTTGAGGCGTACTTACTCTCCAAAGACGAACCCTTTGAGGCGTAATCTTTGTGGCGTAATTTTAAAATATATTCCATTGAGGCGGACCCGTACTTATATTGAGCCCTCTGAGGCGTAAATGTCATGCTACTATATTGAGAATTATAATAAACCGAAACTTGTTCATGAGGCTTAGTACTACTAGGAGCTTAGTAATACCAGTCAAACGAATTATAGATAACACAGCGATGCTTCCATCGTGCAATATCATTGAATAAAACAACAAATTGAAACACATATCAGTACATTGTAGGGTTCTGGGTTACATTAGTTTAGTTAAAAATGGGTAAGGAATGACAAGCGCCCTCTTAAAAAGGGTCTCAAACCTCCACAAACCCAAAGAAACATGGAAGTAAACCACACTAGTAAAATACCTATCAAGCCATTCACACTTTTTGACACTACAACCGATTCAGACTATTCCAGTTGTCCAGAACACTCTGCGAGACGAAATACTTCCTGACATCTAACCTAACTATTAAAGAACATTTTCAAAAACATGATCAATAATCAATTTTAAACACTTGAAGTAGATCACCATGAAGTCGTACTAAGCTCAAGATAGTTAAAGGTTTCAACCTTTGACTATATGAAATTTCCCATATAGAACTTCTCTGGACCTTTTGCAATCATGATAAGTGCCTATCATTTGAAGGGGGGGGGGGGATTCCAAGCCCGCATAAGATAATCCAAACCAGGCATAGCCTCTTTGATTATAGAGCAT
Source organism: Orphnurgus asper (assembly GCA_027574785.1). NCBI lineage: Eukaryota > Metazoa > Echinodermata > Holothuroidea > Elasipodida > Deimatidae > Orphnurgus > Orphnurgus asper. The sequence goes on along the minus strand of JAODAG010304864.1, from coordinate 183 downwards.
AACCACAAAATCCAGTTTCCCTTGCTATCTAACTATTACCTAGAAAGCTTCAAAGAGGAATTTATGATAACTGATCATATACCGATCATAAGTCGATCTTACACTACAATATTAAATTAAATAATTTGTAAAAATTATATCGTTCTATTCTAAATGTTCTATATATATAATTATGTGTTCTAT
>JAODAG010304642.1:2042-12500 GCA_027574785.1 Orphnurgus asper | reverse complement strand
GGGGTTGTGGGCTATCTGACGTCACACTGGCCCGATGAACCAATCAGTTTTTTAAAGGAGTAAACCAGAGAGTCATTAACTTATAACATGCTTATTTTAAGAAACAAAACCTCCTTTTAGGTGGTTTATGTGTACTTTTTAATAAGTAAAAGAAAAACAGTAAATTGTGGTTTCTTTGGACCAACTACACCAGTTTCTGCTCTAATGCAACAGGTACACAAACATCTGATCAAATAAGATACACAATGTGTAGTGATAAAGGACAACCAGATTTTGGGCAGGACAAAAATCTTTCCAGGTGGGTTGTCCTGCAGACATCCTTTTCTACTATTTGCTTAAATTTCATTACTGGGGATGGTTTAAAAGAGACCTTTGTGATACCCTCGTCCTCAAAACTCACGATCTTCCCAACATTTTGGACCAAGTGTACGTATACGATATACACTATTTTCTCTCCTATGGTGGGTCAACCAGTAAATTAAATTAGAATTATTCTTGGGAAGGACAAATCTTCTGTCTTGCAGACCTGCAGAATCTTTTACATCTGCGGGTAATAAAATGCCGCAGGGATTGACAAGGGAATTTGATCTCCCTCAACAAATCACCTGTAACTATAATAATTCATAAAAATCTCTCCATCTGACCTTGTCAGCTAGTCTTTGCCAAGGCAACTCTCTAGTCAGTGAAAGAATATGCATTCTCTGCACTTTATAATCTGGACAATATTAGTTATTGACATATTGATAGCTTTGTGTAAAAAAATGATCATGTTTACAGTTCATTTTGGTGTTTGGCCAGAGATGGTGTTCCTGTAATTAAACATCATGTACTCGAAAAACTCACCAGCGACCTGATCAGCGTGGGAATGAACCTTTTTACAAAAACACAAATACCTTGGCTAAAATAGGATCTGCATTATAATAAGCCGATGCTGGTCTATATACGCTGCTTTCAGAGAGAGGTGAATAACAATCACAATTGGTTTTAACGTTTTAAAATAAACAGTATTGTTCCCAGAGGCTATATCAATAGTGAAGTCCATTGTGATATCAAATAAGACCGTTCAGTATGAGATAAACAGTGTGCATGCCTCGTAGGTTAGGACATCGGGTGGTAGTCATCTAGATTACGATTATACTAGCTGAAACATGGAACTTGTGACAATCTACTGCCAAGAGAAAAGTTGCTGCTATACCCTCCCAACCTAGCACCGCTGCATTGCATGATTCGTAATCTGGTAACGATCCAAACTGCACTATGCTTATGATCAAGTAGTTTTGTTACTTTATTAGATATTAGTAAGAAAAAGGTCACGAAGCACAAGCGTCCTCGTAAAAAGACCCGAAATCCAAGGACCCCGACCCAAAGTGATCTACCACCCAATTGAGAGCATTCTTATAGGCAGAGATGCGACTCATCCACAACTCTCTGGGGGTAGAAATTCTTCCTACCATCTAACTTACATTGCCCCCTCCTGAAGCTCCAAACAGGTACCCCCCTCCCCCTTAAGTGCTCCTCAACTTGAAGCTGCATTGTCGAAACCAAGAAGAGTTTTTAAATGTAGATCACCACAAAATCATCAAAGCTCAAGAGAATTCATGATACTTCATCCTTGACCACAAGAAAGACCTCTTGTAGAACTTACCAGACTTACATATCCCAAACAAATACTACACAACGAACGACCTGACAGCTGTGAACCGCAAAAGAATGGCATGCAAGGATAATGAATGCAAAAGTGCAAAATAGTGAAAAGTGCAAAATGCAAAATTGCTGTCAAACGACGAGAGAGAGGTGGGAAGAAGATATGGAAGGAAAGCCAGATGCAAGATGAGATACAACAAGTTCGGATGGGCCAACCTGACTGACATCAGGCTGCTGCTGCATATGCATATACTGAGGCTCCGCCCTGTCCATCGTCGGCGGAGCTGCGGGATGTGAGCGGGGCATATACATGTTATGCTGGGGCTGCTGATAGTGCGTGTGTTGAGGCTGTTGCTGTAGCATGTTAGTGTCAGAGGAGGGCTGGTGCATGTACGACTGTTGCATATGCATGTGGGGCTGCTGCTGCATATGCATACTGTTGGCAGCCTGTCGGTTAGGCATGACGATGGTCAACGGTGACTGCCGTGGGTTAGTGCCGGATGGCTGCTGGCTGAAGCAGGCGGGACCAGGGGTCTGCTCTGCTTGGAACTATCAGTAGACAAAAGTACAAAGGGCTACAAAACATCGACTGCAGCTTTTACGATCCGATCCTGTATCGACCAATCGTATCACAATTTAGTAAAAAAAATAGCAGCAACGATAAATGCTGCAAAATAAACACATCGAAAACAAGTGTTCGAAGTTGAATGCTTCCCTCAATGTCTCCGTTCAGAATCGCAGGACGATTTGCTAAATATGATATTATAAAAACATGTAAAAGCCATCGTATCATACATAAACCACATCTATAATACAAATCAAAAATATTTCAGAGAGTTAATAATCTCATTGAAATAATCTTATTGAAGTTGGGCCAGCAGTTAAGGTTTTGGCCTACTATCTAGCTCTCCAAAACGGCCCGCTCTAATCCAGGCACAGAAACTGAACTGAATAATCATTATTTTATCATAATCATTATAAGAAACAATTTTAGATGTTAATATTCAGAATGCAAAGTTATATTCATATACATTTGAAATGATCAATAAGGATATGACAGGTATATTCATCGAAGGAAACATTGAGCGATTTGCGTCTGTCATTTTGTATGACTCACCCCCCTCCCAATACTCCCGGAGAGGGGTGCGTCATTGCACGCTGAAGGTATTCACTGATGCACCCAAAAGTCACTTCACTGACTTAAGTCTCATGCAAAATTATAGATAGTCACAGATGTAAGCCCACAGTGGGTAACATACATTTTTAACACCCTTAACACAAGTCAGGTAGTAACTGACAACATCGATGCACAAGTGACTGACAATAGTCGTGAAACGACTCACTTTTAGGAAAGTTATCCACATGGGAGTCACTTGTAATTTCTCAATGTCCAAGGTTTGACACATCTAGCTTGGGGTGTATTGGGAATGAGTCGTGCTAATTATTGACAATTGCAATAAGCACAGTAAGGGTATGCATGTACAATGCAACCACATTCAACAATTTCCCATCCTAAAATGTACTTACATATTTAATATTAATTATTATTATAATGGGACTTTTAGTGAAGAAAACGTCTGCATGTTGTCTACTACAATCTTGAAGGAAAATGAAGATTTCGTAACTTTTGTAAATCTTCCAGATCACCAAAAAGTTATTTATCCAATAGCAAATTTCAGGTGGGGAATTGATCTGCCTTGGAGGAGCGTTAATACTTAAATGTCAGAAGCTTACATTCGTGGAATTGGAAAATGAAATCGCCGAACTGAGGTAATCAACTAACAGATATTGAATGAATTTCCATTCCAGTCTACTCGTGTTTTAATTTTTTTTTCTCTCTCTAACTTTTCATTGTAGCTGTCACTTTTCCCCGTGACATTAGATTGCAAGTATGGAAAGCCAAAATGGACATTAATTTGACCAAAACTCAGCCACATAATAACCTCCGCATCCTCATTATGTTCGCTCCGCTTTCACCTCAAAGGCAAGCATTTATTGTATCTTTTGTCTGTCAGAATTTGATGTTATGAGGGGAATGGGGAGGGAGGGGGCGTGTCATACAAAGCATTACAGGAAATAATTTACAATAAGCATGCCATATGAGCAAGGTCGCAATAGCCCGCAAGACACTACCGCATCATTTTTCAGACGAGGAAGAATCTGCCTAACATGAAAAAGATTTAAAACAACTTAATTAAAACATTAACGATCGATGTTTTTCGATTACACATATTATTCCCATCGAATATGGGAGCCATTACAGAATCGAGTCGCATTAACCCCCCCCCCCCCCAGGGAGCCGGTTTATTCATGTTGCAGCAATTTTCTTTGGATAAACGTTCCCAAACGAAGACTTTACCTGTTGGAGGTAAGCCTGTTGCTGCTGCATCGGATTGACACCGGTGTAGCCCACATTTCCTCCCATCATGCCTTGCTGCTGCCCTGCAGGCATCCCCATCATGCTCTGTTGGTAGCCCTGTTGCTGCTGTTGCTGCTGCTGCTGCTGGTGGTTAGCCATCATCGGGGGAGGCTGCCCAAAGCTGCCGCCACCGCCCCCTATCTGAGCCGGACTCGGTTGCTGGGATGGAATGTACATACCGCCTAAAAAGGTTCGAACGAAGAAAAAAAGAAACGTGGGCACTCGAAAACGTGATTATAATTAGTGATGTCAAATATCAAAACTGGATTGTTTGTTTGTTGCATCCCTGTAGTAGAATTTTGAAAACTGATTTGAGCACAACTCTGTGATGTAGCATTGAAAACTGGACGGCTTTCAACTTTGTGACGTAGAATTGCAATTCTGGATGGTGTCCAACCCTGTGATGTAGAATTGCAATTCTGGATGGTGTCCAACCCTGTGATGTAGAATTTCAATTCTGGATGGTGTCCAACCCTGTGATGTAGAATGTCAATTCTTGATGGTGTCCAACCCTGTTATGTAGAATTTTAATTCTGGATGGTGTCCGACCCTGTGATGTAGAATGTCACTTCTGGATGGTGTCCGACCCTGTGATGTTAAAATTTCAATTCTGGATGGTGTCCAACCATGTGATGTAACCTTTCAAACTGGTTTGAGTGCAACTCTATGATGTAGAATTTGAAAACTGTATCGTGTGCAACCCAGTGATGTAGAACTTCAAAACTGGTTTGAGTGCAACTCTATGATGTAGAAACTACAAATATCTCCTTAACCAGGTGAAAACTGTATAATGGCATCGACAATTGTAAAATAGTGAAAATCAACGTCAAAACTTTGGTCGAGTGGAAACTCTGACGTGCAGAATTTCAAAATTGCACGTAGCGTAACCTGTGCGATGTAGAATTTCAAAACTGTACGGAGCGTAACCCGTGCGATGTAGAATTTCAAAACTGCACGGAGCGTAATCCGTGCGATGGTTAGAATTTAAAAACACCGCAATTTTCCTACCTGGAACATTGTACATCTGTTGCTGTTGGGGCTGGCTGCCGAACAGAGCTAGGATAGATTCCTTCAATGTTTTATCGGAGGTGCCGCCACCACTGGCGGCGCCCCGTTGGAGCGACCCTACGTCGTTCGCTACCCCGTTGGTGGCCGGCTCCTGGCCCGTCGGCGAGGAGAGCGAGGGCGCCGAGGAGGACTGGGCCATCTGGGGGGCGGCGTCACTCTGGGGGGCAGCCAGCCGGGCCTGCTGGGGTATGGGCATCTCAAATAAATCGTTGTTGTTGTTGTTAGCTTTGGGCGTATCTGTTGAAAATATGGGGGGGGGGGGAAAAAATAATGAAAGAAAATTTGGCGGGACCATAGCGTCCATTTCGTGGGCCTAGTAAGCAGCTAGCACTTTTTTCGTGACTAAATCCAGGATATCTATCGCTGCTTGTTACGGTACAAAAAAAAGGCAGGACCGAAATGGTTAACGAACTTATCGTTCAACCCGTCCGACTCCCGTAAGGGCATTAACACCCGCTGGAGAGAGAGAAAATAACCTGCACGTCTTAAACATCCCTGAAGAGTTCGTCACTCGTGCTGCTAAACCAGAATGTTTAACCCGACACAATATCGCTGATGCAAAACGTGGGGCCCGAAAGGTTTTAGCTTATATAGCCGAGGCTACCTTGCTACCATATATATCAGAAAATTAGAATAACTCCAGAGAGGAGAGCCTGTAAATACATTATTAATGATTCAAATTAGTTTATTGCCTCTCACGCCATCTTTAACTCACAGACATAATGTAATGTATCTTCAGAATCCAAAGGACAGTCGGTACTGTTACGGCCGTCATGCGACACACAAGCAAAGGTTTAAAAATCGTACTGTGCACGAATTCTCTTTTACCTAATCCTAGAAGGTCGTCCATCGAACTCTTAACTTTGGGTGGAGTGGTTGGTGCAGAGTTCACCATGGCTGGTGGAGAGGTCCGGGCCTGCTGGAACGAGCCACTGTTCAAAGGAGCGGGCTGTGCCTTCGTGGGCGATGGTCTGGTCGTAGCTGAGCCCGGAGCCTTTACGGGGATGAGGTCAAATATTGGACACCAGATCAGAGAAGAGGGTTTCAGTGGATTCATTATCAACATGTGATTAAAACATGACTATGTTAAAAAATTCACTGAAGAATTCTTAATTTAACCCTTATCCCTATACATAGCCTATACTGTACATATGCCAGTACACAGGCCTTGACATACACGCTCGCCAACTCGCCATTGGCGTCTATCTTTTGGCTAATGGCGACCAATAAATGCACTATGGTCGCCATATTGGCGAGTGGCTTATTCAGGACTCATAATATTTTAATTATCATTTTAATCCCACACATTCAATATTCTTAATTAATTAATGCATGGCCTTGCCTATTTTAAATCAACGATCGCTACTTACGCAACTGAACACTGACAAAATAGTACTGTAGCACTACTGTATTCTACACTGTAGGCATGCAGTGCAATATTAATTTACTGTAGGCTATACTGTATGTACTGTTGTTTTCTTGTACTGTAACTATTTTATTAGCTTTGGCTGTATCCTGTACATAAACATTTTGATCTGTATCAAGCTTTGCGGGCCGGAATTTCCCGCTTGAATGTATTGCAAACATGTGGCATACTAGCTGGCGAAAACACAGACATACAATGACTGTATTCGTCACACGTGGCGGTGTAATATTATTTTGGAAATAATAGAGAATAACAATAACCAATCACGGTTTTGCTTAACAATCGATCGTGTGCTGCTTATTTATCAGAACATTGCAATGTAGAAGAGTTCTATAGGCTACTGTATAACGTAACAGGCTAAGAGTGTCATAGTTGACCACAATGGGTGCATACGATATGTCTGTACACATGTTACTGGCACAGTAGCAGGTCTGGCCTACACGTCAAAACGATACAACAGTTTTATTGCACGAAATGCCCTTATTTACCATAACTTCTGCTCCTAATTGCAAGATTATTTTGGACCCTACTTTGATCCTACTCTTCTTTGATCACGCTCAGGAAAAAGTAAATATGGGATTTAAGCCTACTCCATGGGACATGCGCCCTAACGGAATAATACAAAACCCCGAAATAAAAGATCCCGTTGTACAAATCGAAGATTCCGTTTTATATAGTTGGGGCTTTAACAATATTCAGCTAATTAATTTAAATGATTAGTTACGTAATAATGAAGCATCGCTTGCCGCTCAAATTATGCTTGATATCTTTCTTAAAGATTAGCTCTGTGTAACAATGAATAACGATGTTTCGAACGCAGCCGATAATTTATGACTGTTTACGTACATGGTTTACAAATATTGTTATCGGATTTTGGTCAGACCTAGCTGATATTGGCAATATCAGCCCAACACTATTAAATAGTCTAACGTTATCTGAAGCCTAGCCTAACGTTATGCTGTACTGCTAGCAGAAACAGTTAGGCCTATATGTGGGTACACATACACTTGTCTGTTGTTGCCAACGCATAACGTTATATTACTAGGCTTAAGAAATTGGTGAGTAGATTTTTAGTCACGCTCGCCAAGTGGCGACTTGTTTTTAAAATTTATGTCAAGGCCTGCCAGTACATATGCTATCTTTAATGTCTTGCATAATAGTACACAGTACACAGCACAATACCAGATTTATGTCGTCTTAAATTAGCAGGGCGCAAAATGAAATCTCTGACAATCTGCTACTAACCTTGATAACCAGTGCAACATTCTGGTATTTGCTTCATGTTAAGGCCAACTCAAGTATGGGGATACAGACATGAGTATGTATAAATTAGGGTGTAGGCTAGTATCTACAAACACATGTACATACTACATTTGAGGTGGTCGTACATGAAGTACATACCTCAAATATATGATACATACATGATGAGTATGATAAGATAGGGGATAGTATCTTACATACACTGTATGTACACACACTATACTTAATGTATTCTTACATGAAGTACATACCAATACCCTAATGTTATATGTTCCTTCTATACTGGTAACCAACCTTGGCTAATTTCTGTAAAGTCACAGGTTTGTCCTGAGATGATTTCTTCTTCTTTTCTGGTTCACTGCTAAGAACTTCCTTTTTCTGTACCTTGATAAATAATAATAATAATAGTAATAACAATAATAATTATAATAATAACAATAATAGTAATAATAATAATTATAATAATAATAATATTGTATGATTCCTGGTTTGGTGATTTCAAATAAAAATAATAATGAAATGTCCAGTATTACAGTAGGTCGTACAGGTCGAACAACCATGTTTCATGTTTGCAGTGATAATAATAATTTCAAATAATAATAATAACAATAATAATAATAATAATAATAATATTGTATGATTCCTGGTTTGGTGTTTTCAAATAAAAATAATAATGAAATGTCCAGTATTACAGTACGTCGTAGAGGTCGAGCAACCATGTTTCATGTTTGCAGTGATAATAATAATTATAAATAATAATAATAACAATAACAATACTAATGACAATAATAATAATAATAATATTGTAGCATTCCTGGTTTGGTCTTTTCAAATAAAAAAAATAATGAAATGTCCAGTATTACAGTATGTCGTAGAGGCGAGCAACCATGTTTCATGTTTGCAGTGATATTAATAATAATAAATAATAATAATAACAATAATAACAATATATAATAATAATAAAAATACTATTGTATGATTCCTGGTTTGATGTTTTCAAATAAAAATAATGAAATGTCCAGTATTACAGTACTTTGTAGAGGTCGAGCAACCACGTTTCATGTTTGCAGTGAGGCCAACGAAGAGTCTCAGCCATCAAATGCCAATGTAGCCATTTCCTCTTACTTAGCCTTATTAACGCATACTCTAATTCAACTAATTCAAGAGAATAAAAATGTGTAGCTTCTTCGAAGAAGATGAATGTATGCATAGCTTGTTCAATTATTGAAAACTCATTAGCCTAAAAACAGTTGTTATATATACAAAACTAGGCTAGTGTTTATAAATAGGCTATATTTAAAACTACAAAGGGAAATTATTTTTCAGTCAGACTTGTGTTTTGATGTTGACATAAATAGCCTAGGCTAGGCAATACAGTACAAGCTACAATTTACAAGTTCGACTGACACTAGCCTAGGCTAGCCTAAAAGTTCTAGTCGTAGGCCCGAGTAGAAATTATTTGCATGCAAAAAAGGGGGTCATGACATTCGAAGATGTTGACGATGTTAGCTAGCCAACCTGCAATATTTTTTTAGGGTTTCATCCAATTGGTTTTCGATTATGCAATATCGATCAAACGCTAGTTCGGCGTTTCTCTCCTTATCGTCTACCAGTCTTGTGTTCTTGATATTATTTATGTAATTCTCTAAAGTGTACATTAAGGGTATCACAGAGCATTACACTGTATATAAAAGAAGTTGCTAAAAAGTTGAACCCAAACTTACTGCGCAGGACAAAAAAAAAACCCAACGTATCTTCAACGACAATAGACAAGTAAGGGTACAGCTCAAGGAATGGATGGTACTCACCGTCAGTAACTGTTTCTCTAGTTCTCGGTCGATGTACTTCTTGCGCTCGTACTTCCCCCTGATGAAGTGCTCCAATGTACTGAATCACCGTATTAAGGAATATAACGCAGAAACAATAGAAAGCTACACGTGTGCATAAACGATCGACCATAGACATATAGTAGCTAGGAGGCCAAACAACCAGTGGCCCAAGAATACGACACGGTAGCCAGTAGCTAGGACATTGAACGACGAAGATGTGGTACCTATTGGCGTAAAGCCACAACGAGGGGAAGTATCGAGCGGATAATTTGCGGTTACCGGCGGACTGAAAGGAGAAAGGTGGTGATAGTTTCAATGGAAGATCAAAACTGTGCACAGCACTGATGAACAAGTTATCACATTATCAGGTATAAAATTTAAGCAAATTTGATTCTAACCAAGTCTAGAGATTAACTTCATTCTAACCATGTCTTAGGTTGAACAAAGCAAGAACAGTTGAACTTCATTCTAACCATGTCTAAGGTCACTCTTACCAAATCTTGGGTTTAACATCTCTCTACCCAAGTCTATAGATTAACTTCATTCTAACCATGTCTAAGGTCACTCTTACCAAATCTTGGGTTTAACATCTCTCTAACCAAGTCTATAGATTAACTTCATTCTAATCGTGTCTAAGGTCACTCTTACCAAATCTAAGGTATATAACATCTATTTATCCTGGGTTTAACATCTCTTTACCCAAGTCTATAGATTAACTTCATTCTAACCATGTCTAAGGTCACCCTTACAAAATCTAAGGTTTAACATCTCTCTAACCAAGTCTATAGAATAACTTCATTCTAACCATGTCT
>JAODAG010304531.1:0-10471 GCA_027574785.1 Orphnurgus asper | reverse complement strand
TTTATTTTTTAGTTAATGAATTTATTTTTTAGTTAATGAATTTATTTTTTAGTTAATGAATTTATTTTTTAGTTAATAAATTATTTTTTAATGAATGAATTATTTATTTTTTAATTAATTACTTTTTTGTACCTTGTAGCAAACGACCAACTTAAAATGCTTTCTACGATTCCGACCGAGAGACATTTAGATCGCTCTGAACTGCCTAACACGCCTTTCCTTCTTTCGTCCGTTATTTCCGATACGAATAGTACCATTCCACAAATGGTTACCGTCTAATTACGCTGATCTGTGTATATAATATTTATAATATTTCACTCATGATGCAGATCTGGCATATACGTTATTTTTCTATCATATAATTATACACACATTACCATAGGGAAGTTTTCTTTAGAACGTAAACATCTCCCACAGTCTACTGCCAACTTTATTTCACAGTTTAATCAGAATAAGTCATACGTTAAGTTACATAAACGCCAGCCATATCTGAGAAGCTTAAAGACACTCGAGAACGACACGAAAAATCTGCCAGTTCCAGTCCGCAGTCTGTTTTGAACTTTCCACCGTTGTCGTCGGGTTTCGCCTTTCAATTCCGGGATCGCCACCCGATCACGTCTTGCACACGTTCATCCCCCATACGCAAGACGAGCCCCCCCCCAAAAAAAACCACATCGGCGGCATTATTACAATTTATGCACCACAGATCCTCCACCGCGGCCTCTCTCCACTCCACATTCCAAAAGCCTTTCCCCCGCTGCAAAGACAATACCCCCGCACCTACCTATGCGGTTTGATAATACCCCATCCAATTAACGCTTTGTTCGCCCGCGCCAAGAATTTCATTCAATTTATCGCTGAACAAACAAAACGCCGTCCGTTTAATGGGCATGCGAGCGCGCGTACCGCAAGCAGCAGCAGCGGCGGCCGTAGTCCGTGATCTGTAATTATGTATGCCGTCTCGCGGTGGAATTCGTCTCGCAGCGCTCAGGACGATGACGAGGAGGAGAAGGAGAAGTGAAAAAAAATTGCGGCGGAGGCTGAATCAGCGGAGCGGGTGCACGCATGCATGCGGAGAACTATCGGCTCTTACCCAGGAGTTTCTCGGCTTTCGATTTTTTCTGCGGCCACGAACACACGCGGCGATAGACACACAAGAGGACGAACACATCGATGCCAGCGTTTTGTCTTTCGCTGAGGGGAAAGCGTCACTGAACAAGTAGAGAGAGAGATAGGGAGATGTACGAAGGAGGAGCATGGAAGCAATCGTCGTACCACCGACATTTGCCATACCCGGCAGGGCGCGCCACAATTCGCCCCCCCCTCCAAGCCATCCATTATAAAGTGTCCGCTATTACAAAAGACTTATTATACGCCATGTCATTAACACCTTTTTTCCCTATAAAAGCACTTTCTGGTCGATTCATCGGAGTAAAATGATACAAGATAATTTAAATGTGGACGAGAAAATGATTACCTGATTACATGCAGCATGTAGTAGCTCAATCGAGGAATCTTGTTTCACTGAGATTATATGGAAGAACATGGAGGCAAACAAACTGAATGTAGTGCACTGTGCCTGTGCACTTCAAACGATGGCTACATCCCACAACCCACCCATTTGCCACGCCAACTTCACACCCACTCAACACTCCCCTGCCACCCACAATGCACCGCCCCACAATGCACCGCTCCATAAAATGTCTGGTCAAAGTTCTAGATCTGGGCTTCCCATCCTCTGGTACACGTAGTAACCACGGGTGTAATGACATCAAGACCGATGGCACTTGCCGATATCCGTATCCAGTCAGTAGCATCGGCTGGATCGGTCCAGCCAATGTAACAACATCAAGAGAGACGACTACGGGGTAGCGGCCGAAATCTAGTCGTTCCCAAACGATATATATTTAAGTTCGCCGTTGCATTCATCAATCTGCATCTAACGTTATACCCACACACATGTATGTAATGCACACGCACACAAGTGTCCTTGGGAGAATCGTTCCAGCGAGCAGGTTAATACACAACGAAGCGTTTTCGTAACATACAACGACGGGGCGTTAATAAAATTCATTCTTTTCATTCAACAAAAACTGACGAGCTGCACGTTTGTTCATATCTGTGATATACACCAGAGCATTGCGAAGTACTAAATCGGACCGATATACTATATATATATATATATATATATATATGCTATATAGCATTTCAACACAGGGCTAAAGTTAAGAGCGTCGTATTTGAAGGATGATGATGATGCATACCAAATATACAGCGTTCCCAGAGCTTTCCTGATATTTTTTGTCCATCTTACTGTTTTGGCGATTATAGCTTCAACATCGGCCGATCCCATATTTTGACATTTATGAACAATACAACAACCCAACACAATAACCTCCTACCCATAGTACTCACTATATCATTTTTTATTATTAACATTTCCCCCTTTTCAAAGCCTCTCAACTACACACATAGCGTACACTATTTCCCCCCACATTTCTAAAGTTTTTATTAATAACCTGGGGGCTTACCTTTCCTGGGTCAATTTGAATACACATAAAGCATTTGCCTTCTGCTAATCCTTTAAACCTATTACCTTAAGCTTTAGTCAAATGGTTGGGTTAGTTTTGATCACCACTTCCCCCCCCCCCCATTACAAAAGCTCTGCTTCGCTGTGACAAAGAGCTTGCCCAAAAACAACAACAACAAAAGACAGAAAGAAAGAAATCTTTTTGTCCTAGCCTTCAGGGACACTAATACCAAACTTGACAACTATTATTACAACCATCTAACTAACAACATACATGAGCTGCTGCGACACCCCACTACAAACCCAACGGCAGATGGCAAGTGGGCTGGAAGCGAGATCCGGCCGCTCGGCCACAAAAGGCCGCAGTAATAAACTTCCGAGAACGGTACTTGGGTCTCTCAAGCCTAGGATATTATCCTGCATCTATATTTGGATATCATTTTGATATTTGAGTAGTCCACCCCACACAGAACGGCTCAATCTCACTTACACATTGTTTATGTAGCTTTTTCTTCCTGAGCTTCTGAGAGTTATCTCTCCATTTTTTTTTTCGATAATTTTTTTTACGGCCTTTGTTTAAATGCATGGAGGATTTTGAATAGCAGCACAGGAAATCGTGGGCAGGGCGCAGCTGCATGCAGGAAAAAAAAGAAGCTTTGTTTTCTCCTTTTATTATTATATTTGGGGGGTGTGGGAGGGTAATTTGTGGGGTGTTCTTGTGTTTGTATGCACCCATTTAAGGAAATAGAGAAATAAGAATTACGACAGCATATACAAGGAATGGAAGCAAGACAGAACTCTCCTACATCATGGAATCGTTTCTGAACTAACATAGTAATAACCGCAAGAAACAAAACGTCACGGAAGGCCATTGAACCCCCACTCCGACCCCCAATTACCCCTCATCCCACTTCTAATTCGTACAGTATTATCACCACCACCTGTTAAGACCAGTGCAGCGGTAATTTTCAGCCTAAATTGGACGAGTGCCGGGTTGGCATCCGTGGCACAACGATTTATACGAACAGCAGCAGAAATTGTTACTACTAGCACTGTCAGACGATTCATACCAACGTACAATGGAGGTTACCGCCCCAGTCGATCTCTCAACGCGCCCTTCTAGTCCGGCCACACGATAAAAGAGAAATAGTACCTAATAATTTTGTTTAAAAAGGTCTTCCTCCTTACAATCCAAGCAGGTTGGCTTTTAATTGGACTAAAGATGGAAGATCGCGACATTCCAACGACGGACTTTCAACAAGAATTTGCATTCAAATGGAACCTCAAGTCGGTCACTACAAGTTTCCATGGAGTACCCAAGTTTCCCCCAAGTGCTGCTGTACGTGACGATTTAAAAATCTCACCCACGATGCACCATTTTGAAACACCTTTCCGAACGAAGTTGAAGACTCGTTCTGCTAGCGAACAAAGTTTGGAATTTTGTGCTTTTGGAATTAAACAGAAACGACAGTACTACTGGCTAAAACTAAGCACCATTACAGGTAGGGTTTCTGCAAAAAAGTTAAAAAGGGGATTCATTTCACCCTCATGAAACCCACTTGTATAACTAGATACCATGCAGTATAATATTACAGGAATTGCTACCGTTTCGGTCATAAAATTGTATAAAGTAAAAAACTTTGAGGATTCCCATCATTTGTCCAACGTGTACTGCACACTCTTGGGCAATTTCGTCAGTGATAGATAGAAAGTAGTGTCGGGCCCGATATTGCCAATATCAGTTTTGGCCGATAACTGACATTTCAATCACATTATCGGGCCGATACCGATCAGATACCGATATTTTAAACAATGTTTGTAAATGGTGATACGTTTTTCACTGCAATCATAATTCTTTTCCTTGAGTTAACCTCGACGCCAAGATGCTTAACAACAAAAATTACGTAGAATACTGCGCGAGTTTTCAAGTCGTGAATCCCCCAAAACGACAGCCGCAACGCCAGATGTTACAAAAGCATTGAAACGTCCTTGTTTCTCTTGCTAGTGTTAAACGTTTCTCCCGCTAGAATACTAGTGTCAAACGTTTCTCCCGCTAGAATACTAGTGTCAAAGGTTTCTTCCGCGAGAATGCCACTGTACAAGCACGAAGGAAATTCCGGCCAGTTCAGCGTGACACAGAAATGCGGAACTGTTTCATAAAAATACTGTTTGTAAGGGATCTTTTCGGGAAATTTTGAATAGCGTTTAAATTTCCAACTTAGAATTGCATCGATTCTTTTCAATGATGCCCTGATGAATTTATATTAGCACTACTGTATAGGACAGCTAGCTCCCCGCTTGTACGACTAGCACGCATGCACGAACGAGGCCATAAAACGAGGCGTGTGATTGTGTGGTAATGTGATTGATGTTTGAATTTGCCTCTTAGGCCGAAAGCATAAGACAAAATAATTAATATATTTAGTACAGGCTGATTTTGAAATGGAAAGTTCAATATCGGCTGGAGACTGTCAGCAATTAGTACAAATGTTGCTGATGCGAATATTCAGCCGATATTACGCCAATATCGGCCGATAACGATAATGAAAACCCATAATCGGCCCAACGCTGATAGAAAATAGTTCCGATACTATGGAATCTCATCTAAAAATGTCATCTTGTACAATCAATAAACCCCAACATCCTGCTCAGACTCAGAGATCATATTTTTCAAAGTTAGAGTAATATTGTTGTTAGCATTTATAACTGGAAACATAACAAGTCTTCATCAACTCCCATAAGCATCATCTCCTTGGACAAAAATTGGTTTCCCTTTTAATCAGGGATGTAAGCGAGGTTTTAAAAATATACCTCAAAGTGGACAGAGAGATCTCGGGGAGGGGGTATAAGTATATTGGATGTCCCCTATCCTTTGCAAACTGTTTTAATTGGATAAGATGTCCCCTTGAAATTCTATCATTCTCCATAAACAACAAAATCGCTTTTTTAAATGTAAAATCCTGCCCACATGTGTTGAAATTATTGTTTTTGTAGCTCACTCAAAAGACACCTAGGTTGTGAGTACATGCTGCAAGCCTAGCATATTTTTGGATTTAAGTTGAGAAAAGTTGTCTTTTTTGGAACTCTATCCTTTTCCCCTCCTTTGAATTGTGGGAACAATAACCCAGTGAACCCAGGACACACCGTCTTGGCAACAAAAAAACACTGCAGTCCGCTCTCATCTATCGAGTGACTCAAGAATTTTATAATGAGCCTATAGTCTACTTCATAATTCTATAGTCGGCCTAGGATAGTCCTGTGAAATGCCATTACACCGTTATTTTATACCAAGCCACATATTTAGGCTTGGCCTATTATTAGGATATGCCCTACTGTAGGCCTGAACTTTCATTTGATATTACACCAGCCTAAGCCTAGCATTAGCCAAGTTGTAACAAAGGCTAGCCTAGGCAAGAATGCTATATCCATTGGATGGAGAGACTACATAATTTGATAATCTGGATAATATTGCTGCATGTTATAAACGTATTATGTAACTGTGCATATGCATGGTCTATCCTAATCCATACTATTTGATGACATAGCTGTAGACTTAGCTGTATTAGCATGTATCTACATGGTAGCCACTATGGTAGGAAAACATGTTTATCGTAACATACACCGTGTATCACCAAAGCATATATATTGTGGTTAATTGTGGTTATTACTGGTCATTACTGCTGTATAGTATTGAATGTAGTGCACATGTACGTGTATAGACCACATAATTATGTCAACAACAGATTGGTGGAAAAAAAAATTGCGGGAAGAAACGAGAGCAGAAAACATTGTCAAGTAACATATATAACATAATGATTGGAAAGTCTTATCAATGACTGTGGGGAGCCCATTGGTGTGACCAAGACTTTCGCTAATGCAGGGCAAGGCAAAACTTTGTGTATATAATTCATGCAAGACCACCACAAATATTAGTATAGGCTATGTGCAGGCTATTATCTACACGTATACACTATATTTTAGGTGGTCTTACATGAAGTACATACCTAAAACATTGCAGTTTAACCTGTTAAAAACTGGCATTTTCCGCTAAAAAGTGGGACTCTTCTCGCAACCCACGATTAACGTGCACGTCTTTAGTTTTGTAATATCTGGCCGATTATTGACCTTTGTACAGCCGTTTTCCTCTATCTAAGACAGCTCTAGAAATTCCGACCACTTCAACCGAGACCTCCTCCTGTTGTGAAGCGGGAGAAACGGTGAGTCACGACACAAACCCAGTTAACGGCCGCTCCTCCGTGCAGGCCACTAGAATAACAACTATGGAAGCTGTCGAGAATGCGAGGAAAACAAGTGTAACAACAAGAATTTCACCCAATATGGGATCGATTTTCACTTGTTTTACCAAAATTCAAAGCAAGTTTGGAATTCGGTCGGAATTAATTGAAAACACCCTCAAGTTGCGCACTGGGCAAGATGAGAACTTGGGTCAATTTCTTTTAAGATCGACTGCAGAATCAAGCGTTTGTTAATTTTACAAGTCTACTTACTTCCAACTGCTGCATAATTGTAACATAGAAGAAAACGTAATTATTAAAGAAGTACATCTTTGTTGATAACGACGGGCACTGTTCGACGTTAGACTGAGGTCACAATACAGCGTGATTATAATATATGTCTACCCTCTACCGTGTGCTACAGTAACTACACTGATATGAATATATCCCACCTGCATGTATCTGCTCTATTGGCATGAACCTTAAATTTGAAACAAACGATATGTACCCTGTCAGATAGATAAAAGCCAGCCAATTTGTTTCACAGACCCATTGATTATTCAGTAAACTATTGACCTCCCTCGGCAATATCCACACAGTTTGTGGGGTGGGGGTTGTTTTATTTTTAATTTCAAACAAATATCGTCACCGTTAACGTTTTTAATTTGTCTCCTCCTTTAACGTGGAACAGCCTCGTGTAAATATAATTTAATGGAGCCCATTAAAACAAATGACTTATAAAATTAATTTAGACTTGCAGCTTCGACATTGGATTTAATAATAATAACAATGCAGCATTTCATGTGGCTACATATTACTTTGCATATTTTATTCACCTCAATAAATCAGTATTCTTCCAAAATTCATTCATCCTAACAGTAATATTTGCAGGGTGGTAGATGCTAAACCTGGCAACTTCCAAACCAAATTCTGGTCGCAACTTAGTTTTGAACTAAATTCCAAATCGAGAATGCACACAATGAGAATGTAGAACTTTAAACCGGTATATGTTTTCATATTAATTGATTTAGCATTTGGATTCAAAATGGATTTGATATACAATTTTTTACTAGCAAATGTTGACTAGTGGGGGGCCATTCTTTCGTTACTTTTCACTTTAGAAAACTGCCATGCACATCCGGGTGAATACTATTCCCCTTTCATCGGGCAAAACCAGGATGCCGCACGTCAAATGTGAAATTCCACATGGCATCAGCGGCGCTCCTAAACTCACTCGTCTAACGCAGGTATGAAATCATCCCTCGGTTAATCAAAAGCCTCCTCCCCCTCCTGTGTAATTCCCAGTCCCTACTAAACCTCCTTATCTTAATTACCGCCTCCGAGCGAGTTCCTTCCTCCCGTCCAGTGGACGCTTCAACGTACGAATCACGGCTCTTGTCAGAGAGTTCCTCCGAAACAATCACGGCCTGCCAAAAAGCCAGGAAGTTGCTACAATTACATTATCATCAATTTCAGGTGGATTTGTTTGTATTGTTTTTCTGCATCGACGACGGACGGTCCTTTCGTCGAGCATCTGTCAGTTAATTTTGGTTTCCACAATGGGGCTAGGGGGCGTGGAAGCAATCGCCAACGACGGATTCAGCCGCTAGTGTGGGGGTACCATTTATGCCAGAAGATACACCATTAAAAGGGTTGCAACCCCCCCTAAATTGAAGCATGGAGTCGGAACCCATGGATTATTACATGTTTATCACCAGAAGGTTCTGAAGGTACCAATTTAATCTTTCTACGAACCATTAAGCACTACGCTGTAATACCAGATACTGTTGTAAAACCAGATGTTTAACATACATGTATATTACAGCACACTAATACCAGATGCTTCTCGTGTAGGTAGATAGATTACAAGGCAACATTGTTGTATGTTGTAATACCAGATGATTATTACATGTATATGTGCAAGTGCTGTACGCTTACAATACAAGATGCTTCTTGTACAAGTAGATTATACAGGGCAACATTGTAGTACGTTGTAACACCAGAAGCTTAAGATGTACAGTAGATACAGTACATGACAGTAGTTGTATGTTGTAATACCAGACAATTATTACATGTTGGTATATTACAGTGCAAGTGTTGTACGCTGTAATACGAGATGCTTTACGTGTAGGCAGATTACGGAAAGTAAAGTAAAAATTGAATTTCTTTCCGCGATAATGCGAAGCGGGTTTCCATTCCACTCACGAGTGCCACGAACGACAAACTGTATAATAAACGCCACCCTTCTGCCCAGTAATGGACGTTGATGCATTTCAAACCATGCCACGTACAGTAATGCAACGCCACGGCAGGCAGGAGGAGAGAGGCCAATCTTTTAACCAATCCTTTTCAGTTCCATACCCACACACAGTTAAAACCTAATCCAGATGCCCTGGCGCATGACGGAAAATTTATCGCCTGTGCCCGAAAGAGCTGTTTACGTTAAATCCCGTTACAGCCAGTGTCGTCTTCGCCGTCGAGGTCTGGCAAGAGCCAATCGGCAGCATGGGGGGGGGGGGCCTTTCTGTAGAATTCATTAGCGGTGGCGGCACAGAGGGGGAAGGCACGCAAATAAAACAGACAAAAAAAACGTTATTAATTCGTGCGAGGTTCGCAGAAATTTGCCTCCTCGTTAATCCCGTTGGCAGGCCCCCATTGAGGTATGTACCGTAAAAGCCGCACGGTAAGTAGGAAGCCGGACGGCCAACTGCTAAATTCATCATCACCAGGCCAAAAATGCCTAGGTACAGTATTATGACAAGCTCTGTGAGTTATGTGTGAAGCAGTCTTCTACAAATTACAAGGTCATCATTGTAAATTATCCAACAGCAACTTCTTCAAATTGGAGGCAAATACTAAAAAAAATCATTTTCTGCTTGCCATGCCCCTTCCTTCAATTTTGGAGGGAGGAGGGAAGGGAACCAATTCGAGAGACACTTTTACAACCCTTTGAGATATGAATGTTCTCATTTCTAAGTTTAGACAGCATTTCACCTCGAATCTTCAAGGTTTTGGGAGTTTATTTTCTTCTATCTGCAGATTTTCTTACATGGAGATATTATGTAAAATCGAACGGTAAGCAGTATTTCTGCAAGGAGGTGTTGCGTGGGTGATGGGAAGAGGCCAAATCCAAATTTAATCCTTCCTTCATTTCTTTCTTTGGGAATGGGACATTTTCAATTATTTTCCACTTTCACTATATAAACTTCATCAAACTCCGTCCCAGCCCCCCTCCCCGGCACTTTTTATATCATTCTTGTGAAATCCCCGGTCAAGTGAAAAGTATCAATAACGATACTATGTCTGAAAAGTCAGGACTTCTCCCATTGAAGTTTAAAAGAAAACGGACCAATTTAAAAAAAAATTAGACAATCCCTCCCCCCCCACAAAAACGAAACGCCATCGATGTCAAAACATAGATCCAAACTGCTCTCAAATGGAACAACAAAGTTTTTACGTACCCCAATGAACACTACCAACCAACCTAAGATCCCATTTCCAGATAATCATTTCGAGGCATTTGCCACACGCATATATATATAACGACTTCCTTTCAAATCATCGCCGGGTACCAAGTGTCCGGGAACGGCCGATCATCGTGGAGAGCCGTAACCGGAAAGCCGGTTGGCTTAGCGATATCCTCGCCCATACAGCATAAAAAACTGTACAATCGTAATCGCTTCGAGAATGAGTTTCCCCAACCCCC
>JAODAG010304420.1:0-12501 GCA_027574785.1 Orphnurgus asper | reverse complement strand
CTGATAAAGGAACGTTTAGCACAGAAGATCGTCAGAATTACAGGTTTCTAAAATGAAACGCGACAAACCTCTGCTCAACTAGCAGGTGTAAAGGAGATGCTTTCTAGCTTTCACCTACATAATTATAGCAGAAAATCAGCGCTTTGCATTGGATTAAAAACAATTATATAGATTGGAAATTGTCAAAATTTTAAGTTTCGCAACTAACGTTTTTCTTCTTTTTTCCCCGCGACTTGAGGATCGGAGAGCATCGACAGCTCACGTGGAGCTCGACACTGCATTGCTTACCCAGAGTTTTAGTCCTCCGATGAGGAAACGCACCGATGACCTTATCACCAAACTATGAAGCTGGCTGTAAATTATTTAACGTCTACGCGAATGATTATGTACTGGGTGAACTATGAACAAGACAAGACCCACGTGAGTTATTTACCTCACCTTATGAAGCCCGGCATCGGATAATTAAAGTAACCATTTGCACTATTTTTGGTCGCTTTTCTGTTAAAAATACACATCAATGGTAGTTGAGTTCCTCTAACCGTGTCTTGATCAGTATATTATATTGGTACGTAGTACTACACCCACCCAATGATCTCACTGTCCACAGTCTGATCGAAATAGGATTGGAGCTCTGGGGAGGGTGGCTCAGTTGTGCGGCGATGGTGCCTTTGCACTTGTATCCGTTGTAAAAAGTTGCCTGTGTATACATGCTGAAGCACATTGTGTATGTAGGTTTACGTGGAAATAAACACTTACGATGTTAACAAAGAAGACAGACCATGACATGGAGCACGTAATGGTAAAGACACTGTAAAGGATTGCGTCAATAGATATGACCATTTTCCATCTCTCCCAACGAGTTGGAGTTGATAAAGAGCATGTGGCGTCATCTGCATTGTATTCTCCATAGGCACGTCCGGAACTTTCAACAGTAACATCTTTCTCCCGTGACGTGGAGGAGCCAGGAAGCATCGTTGTGACTACATTCGATGCTTTCCCACAGGCTGCCCTTGTGTCATCTTTTTCATTTTCTGATGAATTCTGAGCACTTTTCACTTTCTCTTTAGCTTTTGGTGGGAAAATCAGAAAGGCTGGTGGTAGCGACACCACGAGGGCGAAAGCTGCGATGAATCGAAGCGTTTTTCTCCAGCCGAAAGTCTCTACACTAAAGCGTATAGGTTCACTGAGAAGAAGCATAGCTATAAAGAAAGCAAAATACACATCATCCAGCCGTGTGACCTGTCATAACAGAAAGTGCGAAATAATATATGTCACTTGTATCCCTAAAACCACAGTTGATTGGTGTTTAGCCTAATATGCACCTTCATACCGTATAGTTATATGTTATCTTTACAGGTTGAACTTTGACAAGAGAACACAACAGGCAATTACGGATGTATTGTAGGGGCATGTTAGAAGTTCAATTTATTGAAGAGTTGATAAGAGACAGTGGTCCATACTGTCTCTCTCTCTCCATATCATTTCCTCCTCCCCCCCCCCCCTCACCATAGAAACGCATTACCATTCAAAACTAATGTTGATGATAAGAGACATTGACCCATATACTTTCTATCCCCTCTCACTAATTTAATTATAGAAAGGCCAATTCAATTGCACTTTTTTCTCTACTACGTATCATAGATTGAAACAAAACGGTGTGAACATAATTAATTGAATGATCAGGGTGATCACCGCACTCACCAGTTGTAGCTCCCATTGTAGCGATGGAAACAGCACGCACGGAGTTCTTGCCCGGAAAGTATTGTACCATCACACACAGCATGATAAACCAAGCCGTCCCAAAGAATAGGCCATGCATGGCACCTAGTGTTATGTAAAGTTGTTGAACAGACTGTGCGTAAGAGGAGACAAATATAGATAGAGAGGACACTATGACGACGACTATGATAGCACTTCGATAGTTGAGGCAAGATTCAAGGGACGATCCGACAGGAGATGAGAACATCTGAACACCCCACATCACTGAACCGATCCAACCTAGTTGAAAGGAAGGTAATTAAAAAATTATTTCAATCGGCACTGCCACCGCATTTTTCTTCACACTCGTGATTGCACAATGTAACCAATCATGAAGACTGGTACTAAGTGCATATTGTGACGAGTAGTTCAGACGAGTAGTTGAGACATTCAGGCGTTCTCGGCACACACACAAAAAAAATAAAGACATTTAACCTCACATTTTTCTGTCCAAAAATCCACACAGTGATTTGATCATACCAAAAACCTTTCAGTTAGGTCCATGCAGCTATCGATGGACCGGAGACCAGATTCGAGAGGGGATGATACACGCGCAACTATACTGAGTCGAACATGACCCCGACTTTGCCGATTCTGACAATCATACCTTATCATATTTTATTTTATTGTCTTATTATTTTATTATATTTTGCCGGCTTTCATTGGCGCCGTGCAAAACGGAAATTATTGTTTGTGCTCACCGAGGCAGTAACTTTATTCTCGCATCAGATAATGATTATCCGAGGCATACATATCCAAAATGATAACATATAACATGCACGTTGCACGTTACCGTCGATTTGATAATTTTTCACGCTCAGGTTCGGTCTCAAGTACTTAGATTTCAATTGCAACACGTACGTAGGCCCTAAAGAAAAACGACTTATTAGAACTATTTAAACATTAAAAAATTCACATTACTGTAGCTCATGGTTCGGCAGCAAATCAATGTGAGTATATACAATGTGAGAATACCGGAAACTTGATTTGGCCGCCACGAACTGCACCCGGGCAGCATCTATGCTGGGCATGTGAAACCCAGCGGTCCTGCCACGGAAGGGGCAGCTGGGTAACGCCGGCACTGGCCGAGAATGGATCGAATCGAAACCACTTAGTAGCCTCGAGCTGATGAATGCGATTTGAAAACTTATCGAAACCAATTGCGGGACCTCGATGCGCGATTAAACCAACAAACAAGGCAGTGTCGGGGCGCTAGGAGACGGCCCTACTACGTCCGGAGAATTTTAGCCTTGAGATAGCCGGTGTTGTTTGCGTCCAGTTGTCGGAGTCGCCAAATTCGTATACTATAATTTATATAAGGCACTGTAGTTTTCGCCCGCGTTTGAGCATCATGTGTACTCAGTAAGACATATTGGTTGAGGATGGCTGCAAAATGGACCCAGCTGAGCTAGAACTTGTAGTGGAACCCGAAGAGAAAGACACAGGACGAATGACTTTGGGAGATGTCTGCTTTAAACTGTCAATTGTTGAATAGGTAGGTACGGTATTCATTCAAACACCGTCAAATCAAAGAATCGCTCTCTCCTTCATTGTAGACTGGCTATGCTGGGCATGCATGTAAACAATCAATCAGTAACTTACTGTACTGCTCGACAGGTGGATTAGCTTTGCAAAGTAGGCCAAAATATAAATTAATCACCTGTCTCTACAGCGGTCGAATTCAGCTCTCGTTGAATGTCCACGAACAGAAAACTGAAAGAATATGCTAGAGACCATAATCCCACATGAATGAAGAACGATGCAGCACATACTACCCATCCCCATTTAGGGTTCAACCATTCTTGACAACTTGAAGGGCGGCAAGCAGCCATTGAGCGACTGTTTGATAAGGACTGTTCAATAAAGTGCTGGTAAAATTGGCTTACGTTGTAAAAATGAAATGGACTAAATCATGCAAGGTTTCACTCTCTACGTGGATGACAATTGGATTTGGTTATGCTCGACGACAACTCAGTCTGGAAATTTGAACCTTTTTGGCATTCACCGGAGGATAACCATAATATCCTTTGTTACATCATCAGTATTCTCCCTGGTAACAATATACTAGACTTGACGCTTGACTGCGAGCATAAAATATGCTGTAAACAATTAGACTAAAATTAGACTGTTGCACCGGCGCGGCACAGAGATTGAATTAAGGACGAAAGTATATCCTTACAGGCTACGCGGCTAACGTTAACATGTTTCGCACTTGTCGGTCAACCATCAAACCGTAAATCCCATAATCCCACATATAACTCAATATAACTATAAACTGAGCAGATACAATTGGCGTAGTTATTGGGGAGCGGGAATCGTTGTGTCATTCGACATGCATTTCAGAGTGGAGTGGCACTCATGTATGGGACGTCATGGTCTCTATGATCCCCCGAAGACCAAGGTTTTTCACCTCAAATTTTTCCATTATCAAATAGCATTAACTACAGGTTTTCGCTCCGTACTCTATGCCAGTGGCTTCCAAAGGTTCCCAACCTGGGGAGGCAATAAACACAAAGGGTGATGTATATAGTGAGAGCTTAGAAAATCATGGGATACTAATTTTCAAAAAAGTTCAAACATAAAATAAAACCAAATGTTGTTTCCAGAACTTTCATGCTGCTATCACCTTTGCGTGTTTTGTCCATAGACCTTCCAACTATCAAACCGTCACCACAGTATTATTTTTACCTGACCATTTAGCACTTCTAGCGTATTTGGTTTTAGTGCCTTGGCTTTGGTCTAGGCTTCGCTGTCTTTTGACTAACCTAGTCAAGGGCTATATATTACGTGGCACCGTCACTCGCCCAAGAATCTTAATTAACAGTCCGATCGAATCGACAGAATTGGGCTGGGAAGCAGTTTGGCGCACTGGCAGAAGGTGCCGTATACCGTTGTTAGGATTTCGAGACCACCGGTCTTTCTGGGGCCAGGGCTTTCCTCTTATAACAAACGACATCTATACTTGATTGTTGTTAAAACCGTCCGACATATGGATTCCTTTTCCCATTAAACCAGACAATTTCGGAAATTAATACATGGCATTGTGAGTTCCCAATACTTGCGGCTAGTCCATTATCTTGTGGGGTCAACAATAATATAATTTTCTCACGTCTATACTCTTTACAGTAGTTTGAGGTTTATTACATTTTCAGCTTTTTTGATATCGGAATATAGTCAACTATAATGTACTGAAGCAAGCTAAGGTTTCCATATATAACAGTATATCATTGTAATCCAAGGAATTACATTTTACGTACCGTACTTTTGCTTTACTAACATAGCGGCTTGTAGGATGAATTCTGAATCTCTAAAATACAAAGGTTAATACATTTTTACTGCGAATAATAATCTTAGTAGAATAATATACTAATTTATTTAACAAAATGTAGATAAAATGGAGTAAACCTTTTTTGTTCTTCTCTTGTTGTTGGTAATATCAGTTATCGTGATCGAAGTCAACATTTTCTTTATGATTCGGGCACATTTTTTTCCTTCCGCTGATTTGAATTTGCTCTAAAATAATATTATAATGTATACACATTTCTATCCAGTTCTCCATTCTCTACTGATCTAAATGCACCAAAAGATAAATCGGGTTATATAATTGTTATTGCATGGGCCCGAGTCAGACCGGGTTCCACTTTCTATTTGCTGACGCCGACTGACATTATGGGAGGAGTAACGATGATTGGCCAAATTATCACGAGGGGCGGGGTTGGCCAACAATCACGCTGCGTGTAGCGTGAACGTGACATTCATGTAAAATGAAGGCTTCAAATAGGCACATTGCATGAACTTTGTGATGATACTTGACAGGGAGTTAAGTTGCCAGACTGAGCTGAGTGTAGAAAATCGCCATTTTGTT
The DNA here is from genome assembly GCA_027574785.1 of Orphnurgus asper. Lineage (NCBI taxonomy): Eukaryota > Metazoa > Echinodermata > Holothuroidea > Elasipodida > Deimatidae > Orphnurgus > Orphnurgus asper. The sequence goes on along the minus strand of JAODAG010304420.1, from coordinate 6,878 downwards.
TACTATAATTTCCATAACTCCCCATCCACCCCCCCCCCCCGTATTACCTATTGCTATAAAAATGGCAATACTTGTGCATATCATCTTAGAATCATAACATAGACTGTCGATGTGTTTTCTACATTAGGCCTACTTGAAAAAATATATTAAAATACTGATATTATACAAAAAACGTATAGGGAAGTGGTGGCCATTCTGTCTAACAACACTATTTTGAAGGTGGGAACAATACTTCCAATGCTTATCTCTTACTTACTGTATATAGATTTCGCATACATTTTTTGGCCACAACGAAACCCTACTATCAGAGGTCAGCACCGTGGATATGGCTATTTGATACATCGCCACGTAGTCCTATGTCTATTTGCGGGAGTTGTAGCTTTCACTTGAACAGGTGAATGTATGATCACATCGGTGAAGTGATCAGTGGCATAATCAGTATGTTGCCGTTGATTGGTTTGGATCCGAAGTTGTTTCTTCACTGTTACGTTGTTGCTACCCGGGAAGTCAAAGCCTTAAATTGATATTGTACAAAGCCACTGTTCTATTTGCCAACTGCCCGAGCTGAACATTTGAACAGGAAGGCAGGATTTGTGATTGAAAAATCGAATGTAATCAATTTCATGTCGTGAATCTACCGCTGCTATAGCCTGGGTTTAAAGGTCAAAACTGGATTCTCGTCAACATAGTTCATGCGTGGCGAACTGGCGGTAAAATGTGGCAGTAGCATACTACCGGTACTATATACAATATAGTACTAGTAATATGCCTACGCGGGTAGGCTAAGTTGCATGATCAGTGGCCGTATTCATACGCTGCCGTTGCTCGGCTTCCGTTGGACTCGGCGGTGTTATATATCGCCATGTGTGGCTTTCTTCATTGAAAAACAACGCTAATCAGCATTTTAGTCATTATCAATTCCGACAGAATGGCTTCGTGTCGCCCAAGTTGTCAAGAATGGTTGAAGCGTAGATGGGGATGGGTAGTATGTGCTGCATCGTTCTTCATTCATGTGGGATTATGGTCTCTAGCATACTCCTTCAGTCTTCTGTTCGTGGACATTCAACGAGAGCTGAATTCGACCGCTGTAGAGACCGGTGAGTATTTGATAGCCTGGCCGCTGTGGTTGGCATTGTGTAAAATGAGTGCAAGTCGGCGATAGCCTAGTAATATTAGTATCAGTAAGTTTTTGAGCAAGATCTGCTGCGATGAATGATTATATGTATTGTAAATAACGTATTCATTTTGCTCAAGGATTGAGTGAACAGTCTTCAAGACTTTCTCAATCCATATGGTTGGTGTATGCTCATGTAGTGTGAATACCTTCAAGAATGGCATTGATGCTTATTTTTCCCCCATATTGGTAGAATTTAGGGTATTTGTGGTTCAGGATCCTTTATGAGGACATTGTCCTTCCTGATCCATATTTTCTATACTATACTCGTTATTGGATCGTTTTTTTATTTTATAAATGTACTAATGTACAGTTATCATGCATGTATTTCAATTGTAACGGAACCGGAGGGTGGATATCCGAGAAAGTTAAGGCCGGGAGACAGACGGCAGTACCCACCGCACCCGTGTTGCATTATATTCAGTTTATTCGTGTAGTCGATATAATTTCCAATAAATAGCCAGCTCGTCTGAAAACTCCTCTCAGTCTGGTCTGCAGAGGTTGTTTGGATATGCTCCCCCAAACCTTACCCTATATACACACAAATCTCAAGGTACTGTGTTTGGTACTGGTAGAATTTTCTATTAAAACAATAACATAATGTTAAACTGACACCACTTTATCCAATATATTCCTCCAAGCTAGACTATAAAATAAACTACTCAGAGAACAAAAATACGTTGTTGAGATAATAATTACTGTAACCTCGATCAACCTAGTAACACTTCTGCAAATTTGAATCTCATGTGATTTCTAGTAGAAAGTTTGATTTGGGCCACTCTGAGCTGTTATAATTCCATGTCTCATGGGCAAGTCTAACTGATAAATCCTCATTAAAGTTATCACGTGTTATGAACAGATATTCTTTTAAAAGCACAAATTCATGGGTAAAGTTCCAAAGAGTAAATATGTAAAGAAAAGAAAACAATAAACATACCAGTCATAGTACACATGCATGAAGTAGTAGCACTCCGTCGACGAAATATATAGTAATACTGCTTCAATTTAACGAAACATTTGCCAGACTCCATCCATCCTTTAAGCACAGGTTATAGTTCCATAAAAAGAGGAAAGTATAGCGTCCAATAACATGCGACATAAATACAAAAAGTGTCCTCGAAGATGTCGGGAATCATGTTCTCCAAAACAAATACAGCACTCAGTTAAAGTCCAAACTGGCCAGTACCATAAAACAAAGTGCAATGTTTTCAGATATTTCAATGTCTCAATGGGGATGGTTCAGATGATGATCTATGTGTTAGTTCCTATTTTTGTAGTATTTTTGGGCAAAAGGGAAATAATTTGGAATTTGTGGTGATTGAAAAAGCCTCATTTACTTTGTATACAGAAATGGAGAATCCAAATCTGCCAATATCTATAACTGTCTCCCATCTGGAGAGGTTGAGAATAGTGACCCATATTTCCTTGCCGGTTTAAAGTACTTACATGTGCTTTCAGGTCCAGGGGCATCTCTGCAACTCATCTCTTTCCCTGCATTGACACTTCACTCTTTGTCCATCCTCTTTTGTCACCCATCTTCTCTTCCTGGGATGACAATAAAATCCATTCTCAACACCGGTCCAGAAGAGGCATATTTATTTTAGAGAGATAAACAGTAGAATGGTCATCTGCCAAGGGCTTGATCATAGATGTTTCTTCCATATCAAGAGGGTAGTTCCTGCTATGTCTGCCTGATCCTCAAAAATCCAGAATCATTTGTATCAGTAGGAAGTGGTTGTTGTTGCTCCTATCTGGGCATCTCTCCCTTTGGGGAAAGTCCTGTTTCGGTCAAGGTCCCTGTGTTCACAATGTTAGGAATCCTTGCCAAGTCTGGTTTTACCTCTTCTCTAAAGACACGGTCCGACCCATGGGTTCTGTAACTTTGAAAAACGCCCTTTTTTCGATATCAGCAATCCACACAATTGTTTAGATGATACCCATTAACTGTCATAGTTGTAACTCCTATTAATGGGGTTGTATAACCGTAGTTCCATTGCGTGCACCCTTACAAAGTTCAGTAGATTTCAGATTTTAGGTGATTAATGAACAGCTTGAAAAATCTCCGAGATTCTGCGAAGATTTGACCGAATTTATGAAATTACGTGGACAGATTAATGGAGGATAATTTTGATTTCTGCGCGTAGACCGCACAGTTTTGGTCTAGGCCTATAAAAACGTACCGGTACCTCGTTAGAACACACAGGTTTTGTTTAATTCTGACGACTTTAGCCTCTTTTCAGTGTATGTCAAAACATTACAAGCCTAGAGTAAACAACATAGTAAAGTAAACCTGAATTAGAAGAAAGTAACTTAACCTACGTGATAGAAGATACCGACATACTTAGACGAAAAGAGTTGCATAACTCATTCACGTGATGATAGCAGACTATATACCACCCTTTCACCCTGCAGGGAAAACTGAACCGCTTTGGCGAGTCAATAGGGCCAACTACAGTCCGTGGCCAGTCAGTCCAATTTAGATAGGTCGATACCAATTCAAACTGATGAAAGTCTGAACTATCAACTAGTCGTCACAATGTGCATTTTAGTTTATTACCATTATTCATGGTTGCGGTGTACAGGTGTGAAGAAAGTGAAATCGTTGCGATTTTTATATAAACATTTATGGAATTCATTGATTGAAATAATTCTAACTTCCCTTCCTTTCAACTAGGTTGGATCGGTTCAGTGATGTGGGGTGTTCAGATGTTCTCTTCTCCTGTCGGATCGTCCCTTGAATCTTACCTCAACTATCGAAGTGCTATCATAGTCGTCGTCATAGTGTCCTCTCTATCTATATTTGTCTCCTCTTACGCACAGTCTGTTCAACAACTTTACATAACACTAGGTGCCATGTATGGCCTATTATTTGGGACGGCTTGGTTTATCATGCTGTGTGTGATGGTACAATACTTTCCGGGCAAGAACTCCGTCCGTGCTGTTTCCATCGCTACAATGGGAGCTACAACTGGTGAGTAAGGTGATCACCCTGATCATTTAATAAATTATGTTCAAAACGTTTTGTTTCATTTTATGGCACGTAGAGAAACGGAATCAAGTGCGACAGTATTTATGAATTGGCGTTTCTATACTTAAATTAGTGAAAGGGGACAGAAGTATATGGGTCAATGTCTCTTATCATCAACGTTATTTATGAAATGGTAATGCGTTTCTAGGGGGGAAATGAGCGGGAGAAAGAGAGAGAGTTTGGGCCTCTGTCTCTTATCTACTCTTCTATAAATTGAACTTCTATCATGCCCCTAAAACACCTCCATAGATGAGCCTTTCACAACATAATTATGTTGTCCGTCGAGTGGTCTTTAGTGTGAATAATGAAAGTTCAACCTTGATAACTTGTCGGTGATGCGGTGTGCACGCTTTCATCAACCTATTATTACATGCCCTCGCTATACAGTATGAAGGTGCATATTAGAATATACACCAATCAACTGTGGTTTTAGGGATACAAGTGACAGATATTATTTCGCACTTTCTGATATGACAAGTCACACGGCTGGATGATGTGTATTTTGCTTTCTTTATAGCTATGCTTCTTGTCAGTGAACCTATAAGCATTAGTGTAGAGACTTTCGGTTGGAGAAACACGCTTCGATTCATCGCAGCTTTCACCCTCGTGGTGTCCTTACCACCAGCCTTTCTGATTTCCCCACCAAAAGCTAAAGAGGACGTGAAAAGTGCTCAGAATTCATCAGATAATGAAAAAGATGACACAAGGACAGCCTGTGGGAAAGCATCGAATGTAGTCACATCGATGCTTCCGGTTTCCTCCACGTCACGGGAGAAAGATGTTACTGTTGAAAGTTCCGGACGTGCTGATGGAGAATACAATGCAGATGCCGTCACATGCTCTTTATCAACTCCAACTCGTTGGGAGAGATGGAAAATGGTCATATCTATTGACGCAATCCTCTACAGTGTCTTTACCATTACGTGCTCCATGTTATGGTCTGTCTTCTTTGTAAACATCGTAAGTTTAATATGTTCTCGTAAACTACATACACAATGTGCTTCAGCATGTCTACGGACAAGTCAAGCCGCAACTATTCTCAAACCAGTAGCGTGTGGCTTTCATTAATAATAATAATAATAATAAATATAATAATAATAATAATAACAAATTAAAATAAAGCCACACAAGTGTCGAGGGCGGCTGGCACTATCATACAATATAGCCATGAGCTACGGTACATATTATGCCAGTGCCACTACGGGTCTGATCGTAGTAGGATTGGTGCTGGGAATTGAAACGATGGTCCGTAGCATATTTTGCTGTTGTTAGAGCCCAAGTTCTTACTTATGTGGGTTTTCTTACGTAATGTGTAGCTCATGACTGTGTTGCAGATGGTGTTACCTTCGTACCTATTTTCAGTTTCGAGTTGACTCGGAATGACTGTCGAGTTGACTCGGAATGACTGTCGAGTTGACTCGGAATGACTGCTGGAGTTGACTCAGAATGACTGTCGAGTTGACTCGGAATGACTGTCGAGTTGACTTTGAATGACTGCTGGAGTTGACTCGGAATGACTGTCGAGTTGACTCGGAATGACTGTCGAGTTGACTCGGAATGACTGCTGGAGATGACTCGGAAAGTAGGAACACATGACAAAAGGCGTATTGGTACAAAATATGCTAAACTTGTTAAGATTACGAATTATTTCTGCACATCGTACGCTGCCGTAAGAGGTGATATATCACGTAGAACAGTCACGTGGGTCTTGTGGTATCTCTCAATGGTCTCACAGTACATAATAGTCCATTTGTAGGTTAGAGTAGTTTGTTGATAACGTCATAGATACCATGGAGAGCTAATAACGCGGGGTAAGCAGCGCAGTGTCGAGCTCTGCATGAGCGCGCCGATAACGCCTTATTGATGCTCTCCCTAGTTCGCGAGAAAAATATGCCGGCAAACAGAGCTAGACACATGATAATCGGAACTTGCTTACTCGCATCTTGCTTAACAGATTTGCACATTGGTGCTCTAGTTTTTACATTCTAACCTTGTAGATTCCACTTATATTCTATTCGCAGAGAACATGGATATGACTTAACACAGACATAACGGCCACCCCCGAAGCAAAATGGTGTTTACTTAAAGGAACAATGGCAGGGCTCGAAGTAATGAAGCATATGAAAGACACAAAGTAGTATAGGGTAGCTTTAAACATTGTTAAAATAAAATCTCCTATCTTGAGGAACTTTAGCGACCCGTTTCTGGTCCCGAAAGATGATCACATGCAAAGTTAAACTACGAAGTATATTTCTGTAGAAGCTAATAAGCTATAGAAGGTGGGTTTCAACCGACATATAAACCAATTCTGATGTTCAGAAATTCTACAAAGCTTACATTTTTATAGGCTCATTAGCTACTAATATCACGAACGAAGATATGTTTGGGCTGAAAATACTTTATTTGTATCTGGGCATCTTCCAACAGGGTCATGAAAGGGCTGGAAGCAATTGTTTTCTAGTAGAAGTATGGATTGTATATAGTCTTCTGGTTGTTAATGACTTTCCAGGCAACTTTTGAATGATATTTCAAGTGATGAAGATCATATTACTTCTATTTATAGGAGAAGCTCAAATGCAATTCATTAACACCTGCTGGCTGAGCAGAGGTTTGTCGCGTTTCATTTTAGAAACCTGTAATTCTGACGATCTTCTGTGCTAAACGTTCCTTTATCAG
>JAODAG010304309.1:0-12502 GCA_027574785.1 Orphnurgus asper | reverse complement strand
AATTGTGTTGAGGTAGGGAGGAGGTATAATCTGAGATTATCTCATTGATCATACTATAATTGTGTTGAGGTAGGTGGGAGGTATAATCTGAGATTATCTCGTTGATCATACTATAATTGTGTTGAGGTAGGGAGGAGGTATAATCTGAGATTATCTCATTGATCATACTATAATTGTGTTGAGGTAGGGAGAAGGTATAATCTGATATTATGTCGTTGATCGTACTATAATTGTGTTGAGGTAGGGAGGAGGCATAATCTGATATTATCTCATTGATCATACTATAATTGTATTGAGGTAGGGAGGAGGTATAATCGGATGTTATCATACTATAATTAAGTAGCAGTATAGGTATGGATTAGATCTGCTCTACTAAGTATATCCAGATGAGATCCTCTTGTGTACCAGATTTTTTGAAACCTAACTGTGGCCCTCGGTGAAAAAAATGTTGGCAACTCGCAGTCTAGATTAATCGTCACGATCTTCCGCAGTAACAGAAACATTACTTACCATTTCTGATTGGATATTATTCCACGTAACAGTTTGAACCATGAATTGACTCGCATTTATTGCAAGAGCTATGATGTCATTGACCGAATCTCAAGTGAAACCATGAATTTTAAACTGAATTAGTATTATTAACCATGGAAATCCCAACCCTGGTTATAATTTCAAGACTACTAGACACAACTGTGGAAAGAGTAAATTAGGCCCCTATAGGGAGACACTGTCCCAATAAACGTCAGACGAATTTATTGACCGTTACGAAGATTGTGATATATGTCACAAATCAATAAGGGAATAATGGCTATAACTGTATTCCTGTTGGGATGATATATGATAAACAGAAGAAATGAACTTTGGCTATAGAGGAATTGGAAAAGGTCATGGCACAACTTTTATCCATATTTTGTATGTTAATTCTTATGCAGTGTAGGTTTGTAAGCTGAAATGGGCATTTCATTGTATCTAAAATCTTCTGTAATCTATTGTTTACATATATCATTGTATATGTTTTTAATGTGTATTACTATATCTATTGTTGTATACATTTTAATATCTAACCTTTTCCGATATAATTCAGTGGCATAGATCATGACTGAGAACATATTATAATAGGAACGCTTCTGCATTTGGCATTGCATAACAATCGACCTGGGCTTCTACCATCTCTGCATCTTAACGGTTCACATCGTGGTGCCACTCCGTTCACAACTCGTTAATTTAAAGCACATTCATTACTGGATTCATTGCAATTTTCTGCAAAACAACTAAATTTTTAAATCTTATACGGACATAAAATAGCTTACTACTACTAACCCCAAAAAGCAATACATTTGCGGTACCTTTGGTAGCTTTGGTAGTAATGGTTCTGGGTCGGATCCATCACAGTAATGGGTAGATCAGGATGTCTGTGTCGGATCCGTCCCAGTACTGGGTAGAGCAGGATGTCGGGGATTGGATCCGTCCCAGTACTGGGTAGATCAGGATGTCTGGGTCGGATCTGTCCCAGTACTGGGTAGAACAGGATGTCGGGGATTGGATCCGTCCCAGTACTGGGTAGATCAGGATGTCTGGGTCGGATCCGTCCCCAGTACTGGGTAGATCAGGATGTCTGGGTCGGATCCGACCCAGTACTGGGTAGATCAGGATGCCTGGATTGGATCTGACCCAGTACTGGGTAGATCAGGATGTCTGGGTCGGATCCGACCCAGTACTGGGTAGATCAGGATGTCTGGGTCGGATGCGACCCAGTAATGGGTAGATCAGGATGTTTGGGTCGGATCCGACCCAGTAATGGGTAGATCAGGATGTCTGGGTCGGATCCGTCACAGTACTGGGTAGAGCAGGATGTCGGGGATTGGATCCGTCCCAGTACTGAATAGATCAGGATGTCTGGGTCGGATCCGTCCCAGTACTGGGTAGATCAGGATGTCGGGGATTGGATCCGTCCCAGTACTGGGTAGATCAGGATGTCTGGGTCGGATCCGTCCCAGTACTGTGTAGAGCAGGATTTCGGGGATTGGATCCGTCCCAGTACTGAGTAGATCAGGATGTCGGGGTCGGATCCATCCCAGTACTGAGTAGATCAGGATGTCTGGGTCGGATCCGTCCCAGTACTGGGTAGATCAGGATGTCTGCTTCGGATCCGACCCAGTAATGGGTAGATCAGGATTTTGGGGTCAGATCTGTCCCAGTACTGGGTAGATCAGGATGTCTGGATCGGATTCGACCCAGTACTGGGTAGATCAGGATGTTGGATCCTGCAAACGCAAGCATTAATCTCACTACAAAATTGATTGCCATCGAGTTCCCAATGTCAACAATTTGTCTTAGTCACAAGATCATCATCAACCAGTCTATGAAAATAAGAATGAGATATTCCAAGGAGGGTACAGATCGGACATGTGCTGCAAAAGCCATTATAATAGAGTTTTGGACGAATCAAAATACTGCCAAGCTACTGAACCACATCCGCTCATAACTCTCCCACTCCAGGAAAGTGCAAAGTGATATTCACCCAACTGATCATCAAATTGCCCTCTAAGTATAACATACTACTTAAAATATGGCTGTAACCATAGACAAACAGCCATATTTTTGTCCATATTTTTTTAGACCTCAAGGTCTTCCTGGATGGGATTGGTAGTAATTAAAGCCTGGCTGTAGCAGCACATCTATATTAATGTCAGCATCTTGTGTATCCCAGGCTTGCGTACAGTATATAATGTATATACAGGCAAGTACAACAACCCGTATTGAGCTCTATGCTCCATATTTATTCTATTCACCCTCTAATAATACGCCTCTCGGCCCCCAATCTGTATGGATGGTGTGCTGTATAGCAATTTGGATAAATCTGGAACTGCTGGAAATCCTTCCAAAGTTCCAAACAGTGGTTTATAGTCGATGTTTGATTAATTGGTATCGCATTGAATGGAATGCTATGACTGCTGTTGTTAAAACTGTGTGTGTGCGCGTGTGTGCGTGTGCCGATGTATAGCAGCCGGCGCTGGTGGGTGCATGATCGATGCTGCTACTTTACTCATGGCTGTGGAATGTTTAAAAAGTCTTTTCAGGCTGCAGTGGACATTTGACATGTTTACTCCTTCTGCAGGGATTGAATATTGTGAAATAGAACCGTGAACTAGCTCTCAAAGCTTACCATACAGACAGTTAGCCTTTTTTAATTTATTCAACTGTTTGAAGTGGGCCTTTAAATCTTGAGGTGGATACAACAACAACAACAGAATGTGCCATGCACATACAGCTAGGCATGCATGCAGTCAGTCATGTGTAGAGCAACTCTATGAACTATGGACAGGTGAAAGGTCATTGTGAAATTCTATTAAAAACTCTGGAATGAGGAGAGGGTTAGGTTTGTTATTATTAGGGTGGGGTGCAGTGCAGGGATGAATTGCTGATCCCAATGTACATAATTATTGCTACAGTGGATTGTGGTGACTGCCTGTTAGCATCCTATGCTGCATGTAGTCAATGTAGTCTTACTGTTGGGAGGACATGCATTGTTATACCTGTAAATTCAGCATAAATTGTGTGATCTACATCATCCCGTTTGGAATTTCAGGATTATATACTTTTAATACAGTAGTTGTGTTGGATATAGTTGTTTTGCATATCTATGTAAGGAGGAGGAAAATAAATAAGTGTTTTTTTTTGCCTTTACTACAAATATATGTATCACATTTACGTAGAGCAACACCGGATGTAATCGACCGGTCAAATAGAATTTACGGATCAACCCGGGGAGGACATTGGCATGAATTGCACTTGTTTTTGATGTTATAATTATGTCAAGCTATTACCCACAGATTTTCCAAGTAGTCCGTTTGCACGCTTTCGTCGCCTCTCAACACGTTCCTGTCACGAGAAGTCTTTACGTACGCTGTGACGAGGAACCAAGTACTCGAGTGGTTAAAGATTTGCAACATAAACCTACATTATAATGCCTCTATGATTCTGAAAGAGTTTCATTTCAATATCGTGATTTAGTTTTATGGCTTGTATGTGTTATTGTAACACAAACTGTCTGCATTAACATACTTTTCCTTTAGTAGAAGTAATTACCTTCAAATCCTGCTACTACTACTACTAGTACTACTTTGTTAGCTCTGAAGTATGCAGTAGTAAACCTGTTTCCATGGTGTTCCTGCTCAAGTACTGGTCAAAGTTCACATTTTTTCAGAGAGTAGTCCACATAAGGCTGGTATTTATAAAAACTTCTCTCCCTCCAGTGGTTTTGTCATTTGTAATAATATTCTTTTCTGGTACAGTGGTAGTGGTACTGGTATTGCTGGAGTCCTTGGTATTTTAAAAGAATGCCCACAGGGCGGCTACAGTGACGGATAGTGATAGTATGGACACATGTTTTTGACTGCTTTTCAGGTTTTGGGAACTTCTTTGGACCAACACCCATCGAGTTTGCTTTTAGCTGTCCGGAAGAACCGAGCCTGAAATCATGTATACTGTATTATAGCCTAGCTTATTATACTAGTTGCTGTACTACTACTAGTAATACTGAAGTCAAGTTATACTTTTAGTTAACTGATGCTTCAAACATTATCATTAATAATGAACTTACCCTGCTATTTTTATAGATTAGTTCTGACAACAAACAAAAGATGTTTCTTCAACAATAGCAGAGGCTGAGAAATATTGTACGTCGCCCATCATATACTGTTTACAACTGCAGTGTATACAGCCGAGTATTTCGCGGTTGTGATTGCAGCAGGGTAGAGCATATTATTGGACTGTGCTTGGAATGGGTATTAAATGTGTCATAGACTAATTGCTCATGTGGAGTGGCTGCACATTAAACGTTAAGCCGGCTCATGATTTCGTCGTGGGAAAGAAACGGTACTACGACTTGATTGCAGCTTTCATACGATGGTCCTCGGAGTAGAAAAGAACAACTTGCTTGAATTTTACACTCATTCCCTGGAATATTCATAAAACCTTCGGAATATATCGGAATTAATGCGAACTGGAACTATAAGCTTTTGGGTGTATTATATATAATATATCAATGAACAGTGGTGTCTCATGATGGCTACTACTACTACTGCTACTAGGGTAAGTCTGCTATAATTACCATGCCGATATAATACTGCTGCATGGGCTACTTTACGTAATATATATTTCCATATTTTAATTAATACTTGTTTTCACATGGCTGCATACATGTCTAAATCATTTAAGCTCAACGGTGAGGTCAAAGGTGAGCGGTACAGCTGACATGAATGTATAAAGCAATTCTAGTTGAAGGACATCTATTGGGTTAGTCCATGAGGGTTAACGGTAAATTTTACGAGCATAATTTTAGCCATTTTGTTCCCTTTTCTGCATTAGCATGGGATTTGCTTATTTGGACATATTTGAATACACCAGTGTAACTTGGAAATACCACAGTGTATCACAACACTACACACTACAGTGACATAATTAGTATACAGTAATACAGTAATAATTATTTAGTATTTGGTTTAGTAATTACACGGTAATCATTGCTATCTTTGTGTTTTATCTGTTATTATTGTCCAGCAGTTGATGACATATTTCACTGATAATTTTATACATGGGAGAATTTCCCCAAAATGGACACTGTCCCAAGACTGGATGTTATACTCAACAGTGTTCTATCTTCTAGGCCTATCACACAGTAATTTGTAGGGGATATGGGCCTTGACACAACCTTGGCTGTAAAGAAAAAAAGAGAAATATTCTTCATCATCTGAGTTTATTGATCTCTGGTAGTTGGGGAATTATCGTTAATGCCCCCTTCAGGAGAGCAAGACTTGAGTAACTGGAGATGAGGTCCTCCAAATAATATCAGAAATCCTTCCGTTTATAAACAAGCCATAACTATGATAGTCGTCGTCGTTGTACCTTCTGTTCCATTAAACAGGAAGGGTTTTAAGGGGGTCAGATAAGAGCAGATCCTCGTGCGAAAATGTCGTCAAAGTACGGAGAATTCCACCGGCAGAGTCTACACGTGAAACACACATTCCTAGGATATACCGCTCCCGCGCAATTTGGAATGCTGTCGTTTAAAGAATGCATCTGTTCAAATGTTTAATTCATAGACATATAATCAGTAATCAATAGAGAGGCATGCATTTTAGGGAGAGAGAGAGATAAGAGATCCATGGCCACGTCCCAGAAATTCTAGGTTTCCCCAGCAGCGCTCGTCTTTGGAACCTAATTTAAGCACACGTTCCTCATCTAAACGCCCAACGAGGCATGTGCAATTCGATTATCAACCTAGCAAATATAGCACACAGCGGTAAGGTTTAGGGCCACCGCGGACACTTATTATCTCTGTCGGAGCCTTGTGATCAGGAGTCTTACGTCATGCAACATGAAGTCAGGCCGGGTGGTACAAACCTTGGTGTTTTTGCCCGCGACAATCGCTTGTCCATAAACCACACAAGGAGCAAAACCTCTTGATAAGATGAGGCCTTTCGTCTCCGGTGGAACAATTGTGAAAGTGTGTCGGACAACGAGGGACTCCCTTGACATTCCAATAAGTTCGGAGATCCGCTGCTCGTGGTGGTGGTGGGTCATCTTTAAGAATCCCTCGTGATCTTTTGCTGCGGAGAATTAAACCAAAGAGGGCCAGCAGAAGTATATTTTAAAAAGAGACCTATTCCTCAAATCCGTGACTATACTGCATCCGCTCCTGGAAGCGCCATTCTCGGTATCTTCCCGTGTATGCTGTCGACGCCGTTTCGGTATATTTTGTTTCACGTGCGGGAAAAAAACCAAACGGTGCGGCTGCGTATAACCTCGCCGTAAGAGGCGAGTTACGTTTGCGAAATGCGGCTTGGATAAACTAACCGTTTCGGCGTAATTTGTGAGTATTTCCATTCGACAGTCGTCTCCGAAATGAGGTTCTGTTTCCTGCCAAATCGCATCGTTGGTCGTTTGATTGCAGCCCATGCCACATGCATACACGTAAGGCACTTGAGCTTGTATTTTTAAGTTTTATAATAATTGAAATTTACGAACTCGGCGACGACAGGTTTCGAAGAGAGATGGGAGATGTCTGTTGATTTACATCATCCCAGCGTGTGTTACTCATGCAAGTTAAAATTGTGGTTATTACCAGTGGTGAAGGAGGAGCAGGTACTTAAACCAAAACTATTCCGATGTATTTAAATTAAATCCTATGCGGTTTGACTCTGTGCCGATTGTTTGGTATATATCATTCAAATGATGGTGATTTCTGTGAATGCGACCCGCAGGGGGGGAATTATAATGACGCTATAGGAAGAGTTGTGAGCGTGGGAAGGTGTAAGGTAACTTACTGTCTGGTTGAAACCGCATTCTGTCTCATTGGACACTCATCGGAACCAGAACATGTAACATCTTTCAAGTTTTAAACAGTAACAAGTTAACCGTTTACTTTCTGTGCTCGTAAGGAGTCGCTTAGTCCTGTACTGCTTGGGGTTACTCTGTCGTTCACATCGTAACATTAATCGAAGTCGTCCAAGTGCTAATGGAGTTCCATCGATTATACATTAAAATTGAAGGTCGTCTTGGGAAAGTGTGAACGAACTCTTTACCCAAAAAGCTGGACTGTTTGTTGAGATCGAAACTCTCCATCGGGATTATGGGATATAAATCCTTCGGAGGATTAATTAACCAGGACCCCTCCATCCAGGGATCAAGTATCCCAATATCTCTCCTAGCTCTTATTAAAGCTGTCTCACTATTTTGGGAAGGGAGGATGCGTTAGGATCAATTTGAAGGAAATGCCATTGACAACTTCTAAAGACTAAAATAAAAGAACAATTAAAGTGCGTGTCGGGATTAAACCCAAACAAATATGCAGGTTTCGTACGCTCGTGAAAGCCATTCTTGAAGTCTGTCGAAGTGTATACAGCCATGCCTATTCTTTGTGTCCAGAAAATTAAGGTAGGTTGATCATTATTTAAATGATCTATTAATAATAAGCTACATTATTTTCATTTCTCCGTAATATTGGGGTTTCACTTTTGATCTACATTACGATTTCCAACAGAATTGTTCTTTTTTTTAAAGGGTTTACCCTTAATTAAGGTCGTTATTGGTTGGTGCGAAACGGGACCAGACGGAAGATATATTTGCAGGCAAAATTTCAGGGTCGAACGCTCGTCCAGTTTTCCACGGCGTCGTTTGTGCGGTAAACATTAATTCCAGCGACCCCGTCTCGAGCGTCGCCCCTGACCTGAAGGTCGACACTTCCCCGCCGACGGGGATTTTGTTTTAGATCGTCTCCCGACGAGCCATGGCGGCGGGCAGGGGACCGTCAAAGATCTACCGGTAGACATTGCGTGGGCCATCGGAAATGAAATTTACAGCCGGACGGACCGTTTCACCGGGGGGCCCTGCGCCTCGAAACGACGGAGGCTATACAACCCATGAACGGGTCTAGTAGGATACCATGAACGGGTCTAGTAGGATACCATGCACCCTGTAGGGTCTAGTCTTGGTGCATCCATGGCCCACGCCCTGACGCAAATAATGTGAGAAATGTCCCTCGTTTCGTCTAACGGAGGCGCCAACTTTTAAACAGAAATTGAAAACTTGCCAAAATGTGAACTGTATTCTTCAGGAACCGTGCAGACGATGGTAGCGTATGAAAGCGTATCGGTATCAGTAAAATTAAACCACTCGTTTACAGTATGTTTTTGGCAAGTTAGTTTGAAATTCAATGCATAGATCGTTGCATTTATTCACTCTTACATTTCGAACGCGGCAGTGTGTTCCTAATGTTAGAGGCCTACGCATTAAAATGGGCTATTTACATAAAAACTGTTACGTTATTAAGAAATAATTAGGTCGTAAAATGTTGTTTGGTAATAATAGTACTGGCTAATCAGTATTAATTCAGGATTCCACAGAACAATGAAGAAGAAACTTGTAAGTAGACTTGGTAAACGTGGAAGGAAGGCTGGGCAGTCGATTTGGATTGGTTTCTCTGCGAGACCCTCTCGACTTCTTCGGTAGCCAGAATGTCTTGGGTTGTACTATCTAATTGGCTACTCGCTTCGGCACTTCTTATTAGGGTGTGACTCCTCGCTCCCGAGCGATTCGAAATAAGAATGAGGCTGTTGGAGTTGGATGCCTTGTATGTAGTTCGATGGTTTATTGTTGGCTATTTTGTGTAGCCACTATTTTTCAGTTCTCGTAGTCGTTCCAGTATTGCAGTGTGTAGCGTAATACGCGTCAAATTATTCGTTCGGCCGTCGGTCGTAGCTTTGTCTCGGAAACGATAACTGGTCGTAAACGATGCGTGTCACAGAGCGACATCTGTGGACGTTCTCTGATCTACTTTTGTCTGTCCTCTTCTCCGTGTCTATATGAATCCTTCGATGTCTTCAAAAATGCTGACGATGCTCGCTCGTATCACGTCCTTCCGATTATGGCATCGGTTGTGTTCGTTGATCGGATACCCGGGGGGAATATCCCTCGTCGTCGACGTTGTGGATTTAAAGACCCTTCCGAAACATCCACCTTAGTTCGTATGATTGGATGTACGACACGTAGCAGGCTTCGAAGTTACGTCAGTCATACGTTCAGATTTTGCAATACGGAACAATATTATATTCTGACATGTATGTCCTTTCTGACTAGTATCGCGTATCGTCAAGATAATCTATTTTTTACGGCGCTCTACTTCCATATCTCTTCCTAATTGCTCACAGTCACAGTACATACCCAGTGTATGTATCAGCCCTCCTCACTCCGAACACATTCAACGACAGCCTAGCCATGCCCTACATCCGAGACGTGAGCTTTAATTTAATTAAGCCTAGCCAAAGAAACCATTCCACTCCTGGGTCTTTATTCTAATTTCACGTTAAACGGTGATTTTTTTTGTTTTGATGTGGTAAACTTTGCAACGTACATGTGGTTCTAACTTGCGCGGAAACTGCATTGTGATGTGCATTAATTGCAAAACTTTAAGTACGGGATATTTAAAATACATGGGGGGGAGGGGGTTCAGGGATTAATGCAGTAATGTATGTACGTGATCTCAGCATGTACTTAACACACATTTTAAATGGCTTTTAAAACGGCTTTTGTCACCGTACATAGTTTTAAGCTTTGGCTCATTTTAGAAAAAAATCTATTTGAATGTGCATGCATATAATAGTTAACGTTGCGTACAGTAGTTAATATTACATACAGTAGTTAACATTACATACAGTAGTTAACATTACATACAGTAGTTAACATTACATACAGTAGTTAACATTACATACAATAGTTAACATTGCATACAATAGTTAATATTACATACAATAGTTAACATTGCATACAATAGTTAACATTATATACAGTAGTTAATGTTGCATACAGTAGTTAACATTACATACAGTAGTTAACATTACATACAGTAGTTAATGTTGCATACATTAGTTAACCTTACATACAGTAGTTAACATTACATACAGTAGTTAATATTACTGACAGTAGTTAACATTGCATATATTAGTTAACATTGCATACAGTACAGTAGTTAGCAGTACATACAGTAGTTAACATTAATCGCTTATCAATAACAAGGATTTTGGACCACAATTTCAGGGAGTTATTTTCATCAGTTATTTTTATCCTATCATTGATTTGATTTAGACATATTGGGTAGACATGTCACCCTCCTCATGATCCATTCAATTTTTCTGATCCTAAATTTGCCATCGTGTGGACTGCTCTTCCAGTCCATGCAGCAGTATAGAGTTGAACTCCGTTCCTTGTGAAGACAGGAAACTTTTCCATTTCTGTTCAATTCCTACTCCATTTCTGCCCAGTGATGAGTCCCCTCCATTACGATGATGATGACGAACAAGCTATTTAGAGGCCAACCGGATTTAATAATGGATTTGAAAATGGCAATATAAACAAGTTGATGACTCACTAGGATATAAGACCAGACATTTTTAGGCGCCTCTGGCTATTGAACTAGTATAATTGACTGCATGTTACCAGTGACGACTGATCATCTGGACTTGAAACGTCTATGTCAGGAATTTTGCGAGTGAAAAATTATGCACATTGCTTTCTAAAAGGAGTCAATTGGCGATGTTGCCATTTTATTCACTAATTATGTTAAGAAACAGTTTTAATCTCATTCTTTGGGTTGAATCATAAAGAAGTTATTAATTCTTTTGCTCCTCGTTAATCGTAGTCCTGCATTAACAGAAAGGTTGCGGGCAGTTTGATTATTGCGTACGTATTTTCTCGTTAGACCGTATGGATTTCCCCCTGAAGATTTTAAGGAGGTAAAGATCATGATGTAAACATGAAAATTTAAAATCCTGTTTGTTGCAGCCATACTGTATAATGTGTTTTGAACAGCTTGCTTAGAAGTTGGTCTGAATATTCATTTTCCTTGCTATCTATCCTGTCTAGAGAAGTGAGACTATACAGTAGTAGCGTAACTTTTTTTGTGACGCAGTCACGGCCGGTGTACAGATTAAAAAAGGAAAAAACCACACATCGGTTTTTTGAAGTATTTTGGTGATTCAAATCTATCTTCGGCAGTTTTTTTGTTATATGGGTAACTAAAATCTTGTTTCTTACATACTTTGTTCTTGTTTAATCTATATTTTATTCCATATTTAGTTCGTTTTAAAGCTTCCGGATTCCCCCTGAAGATATCAAGAAGCGAAGCTTTATTATGTAAATTGAAAATCCAATATGTTGCAGCCATAACATACCTTTTCAACAGCTCGCTTCGAAGTCATTCTGACATTTTCATTTCCATTCCTAGCTGACTAACATTTCGGAATGAGATTCTGCAAGCTCCTTAATTTTCTTTTGACAAAGTCGCGAGACGTAGATATTTTGAAAATCAAATATCTGTTGGTGGTTTGACGGGCGTTCAGGTTCTACTAACCACAATCGGGGGTTTGAATATTTTGGTGATGTAACAGAAGCTCTTTATTAGAGCGTTCAAAATGAGAATCCAAAAATCTAAATCTTCAAAATCACGATGTTTTGTTTTTTCGTTGAAAGGTACCAGCTTCCAATCGGTCATTATGTTTGAAATGTTCTTACTCGCTTAGATACAATATTGCTTTAATTAAGGAGGACATTCACTCTTTTATCCAGAGGGGATTGGGAAAGTTTCCATAATTCAGGAGAATTTTTCTAGTATTCGTGATACAGTTTTTCTTGGTTCCGCTTGCAATAGTGGAGTGAGAGCTGGATTTGTTCTCCACGGATTATCCATCATAGCTAAGCAACCACATCTTAAACCTGCGCGACCGACCATGACTTTCATTTCTCATGATTACCACCCACAAGTAGAGGGTGAAAGTAAGACTGCTAACAGACTGCAACAAGATAACTGCTGTGATCCTGCACAGCTTGGCTCTTCTGTCAGCCAAAAGAATCCTTACAAGCATCTCTCATTGAGACAGATCTTAGCATCTCTCATTGAGACAGATCTTAGCATCTCTCATTGAGACAGATCTTAGCATCTCTCATT
>JAODAG010303866.1:0-12508 GCA_027574785.1 Orphnurgus asper | reverse complement strand
GCCGTGGCTGTGAACCAATGCATTTGTATGTTCACGGGTTCGAATCCTGCCCGAGTCCGTGGGTCTTTCTCCGGGCGATCCGGTTCTCCCCCACACTTAGAAACATCTGTCCCGGCTCTCAAAATTTCATACTTTCATATCTCATCTCAACAGTACCCACAAATGCTGGAGACTCATCTTATCCCGTCAAGTGTCTTTACACATGACCAGGAAGCAACCTTCGAGGTGGAAGCATAACACGAGTCAATTAGTAGTAGTAGTAGAAGTAGTAGTCATGCAATGAAGCAATGAAATGGCATCTATGAAATTTCTGCAGTGACTGAAGACATTATATTCTATGCAAAACTTTATAATAATATAAATAAATTGGTATTTATCTGTATGGAACCTGTTTCAAGCCCTAAGTAACGTGAACTGTGAAAAGGTCTGTCAGTTTCTCTGACTAATAATCTTGGGCAAGATTATTGAGGAAACTAACATTAATGCAACATAAAAATAGGACAAACATCATTTCTTAGCAACTGTTAAATAGTTGCATCCATTAAATCATGAATAGGAAGGAACTCCAATTATTAGCAATAATTCAACATGGCAATCACAATTAAATTACATTTAATATTTAAACTTGGGAAGCAACTTTTACAATTAGCCTATAGCAATGACTCTTACATGAGTGATCCAGAGAATCAATCGGTAAATAAACCAGAACAAGTCTTCCCGACACATGACTGCTGCTGGCTGCAAATGACATCGGTAATAAAGTGAGTAAGGATAGGCTAAACCCCAAACATAGCAATTTAAACCATTAAACCCTTATTCTATCTATCCTTAGATCAGGAGGGTTGTCTTGATACCAAGACTGAGGAACTTTGACAGGTGACCCACTAATATCCAACAGTTGAGAGATTTATGTAAAAGTCTTCCCCAGTCCAGAGCAAGACATAAGATTGGTGCCAATAGAGCTTGCAGCAATGAACTTCACTTGCTCTGTAGGGATGAAACACAGGGGGGATAAACTGACAAACTGTTGGATATAATGATAGAAAAATAGTATGAAACTTGATAAATTTAGGTCCACCTGCTCCCTTCCCCCCCCCCTAGTTAAATTAACAAAGGCACACAGCCTGGCTGGAGCAGCATGCATTATGACCCAAGACAATTAACCAGTTCATGAAGCTAGCAAACTTGATGGGGTAAGGAGCTTGATTTTGTACTTTGCTACAATAGCATTTTCCTCCAATTCTTTTCTGGCCTTTCATTTCCTTGACAGGCATACAGCTCTTTCTCTCGAAAGTGATGGGAATTTTCTTCATAATTGATATCCATTATTTTTAATATATTGTCTTCTCTTTGGCTTCTTTGTTATGTATCTGAGGATCCAATTTCATATTAAGACTTTAAATTTTGCTGGTACAATAACCAAAATATTTTGTTCTGTGGAGAATGTATGAAGCACAATGGATTGTGGAATGGAAATGAGTGAATTACCCAACTTTTGAAGCCCACTTCCCTCTGATTGATGGGTTTGTTATCAAGAGCGTCCATGCATGCCAATTTGATGGCTGGCCATTTATCATCTCCTTAGCTTTGCCTGATTGTTGTTGTATTAAAGTGGCTGTACTAGGTCTGAAATGCAGAATTACTACATCAAGAGAGTTGCTAAAGATTTTCTACAGGTAGTGACTCCTGAGTGTGTGCGAGGTAATGTTTGCATCGGTTACCCGGGTACCCGCCTGACATGTTTGAAATTACTACTGCAGATACCACAATATTACACAAGTTTATGGGTGCAATTAACCTTCTTTGCACATGCAGCTGGTGGTATGGGTTCCCTACCAGAGGTTATTAAATTCCTTGGACAGTAGGCTGGAAGGGTACCACTGGTGATACACCTTGGGCATGAGTACCATATCACTGGGAATTTTTAATTTCTGTGACAGTAGGCTGGTAGGTTACTAATAGTGATAAACTTAATTAATTACTGAGACAGTAGACCGGGAGCTTTTGTGATACACCTTGGGCATGAGTGCCCTTACAGTATCAGAGAGTATTTGATTTCTGGGACATTAGACTGGGAGGGTACCACTGTTGAGTAATCATACTTCAAATGTACCTTATATATTATCTCTGTGTTCTCAGAATAATGACAAGGACTCGCACCTTCACTTTGCATCCCAGTATGGACATACAGAAGTCGTTGAGGTCCTACTAATGGTAAGAGACAGGTGCTACTCCTGCTTGTCAGGACAGCATATTCCGTTGGACTTAATTTGAAACACAAATGCCTTATTTCCACTAGTGCAGTTTTGGGTATATACCTATATGGTTCATTTAAAACACCTCAAATATAGGATACAGACATGAGTATGTATGAGTTATTGGATAGGCTAGGATCTACAAACACATGTACATGCATTATATTTGAGGTAGTCTTACATGACGTACACATACCATACGTTTAACCAAACTAGGAATATCCATCTATTGTTTTGAGGAGCAATCTCTTGTTATCAAGTAATCAATGACTCTATTCACTTGATTTTGTCTGTACAATGCATCACTAATTATTTCTCAGCTATAGAGTCTCCTCTGACATTTTGAAATTGCTGTCTATGGCTGTCAGCAATGAGCGATTAATCATTCAGTGTAGTTTCAAATTCATTTTGCTGTTAATGGAAAATCCTCTGCGGTTACACAAGTTGTCCCACAATACTGTCATAAAAGTGTAAAATAAGGTCTGTATGACAAATATCAGTGAACCAATACGAAAATACTGATAATACCTAGTGTATCGGTATTTCCCGCCATTTTTGGCAAAACTGATATAGCTTATACGCTGGTATACCATCATCATTATTGACATGTAGTATAGTTAAGTAATGACAACATCAACAGTTACAGTTAAATTAATTTGCTCCTTTCTTTTCAGTGTGGTGCTTGTGTTATGTGCTGTCATAAACATGGAACCTTATAAATGTACAAAATTATGAAATTTTAAAATTTTAAATTTTGTCTTCGAGTGTCTTTTTTCACTTACAGGAAAAACTGTTTTGAATAGTAAACGATCTACGATAGTTCCCTGTGTCATACTTTTTCTTTTAAATACATTGACAATGTATTGTACAAAGGCAGTTGTATAAGGGGCTTCCTAAGTATACTTCCTAAACTTAACTTAACACCTTTAATCTGTTTTATTCACTCCTTGCAATTTGCAGTCTATAGTCTCTAGTTGTGGTTTTATACAGTATGGAATAGCTCCTATCTCTGGACATAACCAATTCTCCTCAGCTGTTTTAAAGCTCATAAACTTCCAATACTTGCCCCTGAGCTGAATAACACCCCTGAAATATAGTCGTAATATAGTATATTGTCCTAAACCAGTTTGAAAGCAGTAACAAACCTGTAGCATTCCCTTGTAGAATGGATCTGTGGAATTATTACCTGGGTTTTTTTATCTTTGAAAAGCTTGTAGAACACATGGTTTTCACTTATCAGATACTATAAATAGTATTGGACAGTAAGATATTACTCCTTTGTAATAGTCTCTTTACAAAATCATTCTGTTGACTTTGCAATGCACAGTTGTTTACCATATACTTAACAAATAAATATAGGTATTGAAATTAGTCTGTTTGGTAGGAGTATTGAGATAATATTTGGTTTCATATAGGTTGGTATGAGAGTACTAGGTATGCTGAATACTGATATTTTCTGTCTGGGTTGAAAGCAAGACCGTGGATATGTGTGTAATACCGAGTATTGTGTGTAATAATGAATATTGCTTGTTATACCTAATATTGTGTGTATGTATATCAGTATATATATCAGTATATTGATATATATAGTAAAACCAAAATACCTTTCTTATTTGCAAAAGATATGACACTGATTTCCAAGAAAAAAATTGATAAAATCATTTGATTTTGCTTAGATGTTTTCTTCAGGAAGAGATTTTGAAATAAAATGGTCGTTATTCTTGATTTTGTAATGAAAGTGCACATTATATGGTTAGGCTAATAACACTGTTAGGCTATAACATTAAGAGCGTGACAATCTTGGCTAAATAATGGAAAAGTTTGTTAGAAAATGTTGTTTGGTGACCATGCATGTTCAGTATGTGTCCATTTCAAGGCTTCACATGTTAGGGATGCTAACAATATGCTCCATAACTAACCAATTCAGTGTGGGTCAGTTTAATTTTCTGCATGCTAAGAATTTGCATGCAACTGATTATTCCATAAAAGGATGTCATGTTGATAGGAACATGTAGGAAAGCTGTTTCTGTCAATAACTTAATGAAATTTATTGAATATGACCTATTCTTCGAAAAACAACACCAGAAAGGTTCAGAAATTTTGAAGCTATTAAAATCAGAGATAAACCCTTCAAAACTTACTGTCAATACTGGAGTAACGTCATTACTACGATGCGCCAAACAACTATTTTAAAAATGTGTTGGTAGTAAATAAGGCCAATACAAAAGAAATATGGAAAATACTGTGCAAGATATATACAATGAAATGGATCCGGTTTCCTGAAGAACTTTCTTGACAAGTAATGTTAATCAACTGTCTACCGTGTGGTCATCGCAAGATAATGCACGATTGCAAGCGATGCACAAGGGTGTAGTAGCAACCATATTATAATCCTGAGTGCATTTACAATATTATAACCCTAAGTGCATTACAACCGCATTATAACCCTAAGTGCGTTACAACCGCATTATAACCCCTGAGTGAGTAGTAAAATGAATCCTTCCACTCTATAATGCAAACGGACAGGTTCGGTCCATACAGCAGCCACAAAGTGGGAGCAAGTCTAATTAACTTCCACTTTCAGACTGCACCTTCAATAAGATTCTACAAAATGACCTCTGGTGACAACAACCCAGAGTATGTTAAGATTAATAATCCACGATCCATTTTGCTGAGCAGGAATACTTTTATCCCAACAACTTTGCACCAACTGGGACTTTGGGAGATTAAATTGATATCGATAGCTGCATTCGTTATCTACACGATGGCAGCGTTGTCAATCACATGACAGTCTACAGTAATATCCAACAACGGTATTAAACAATTACAAATAGATGAAGAATCTCTTGTAACAATAATGCAAACAAAACAGCAAACCATCGTTAAGCAAGAAAAATCGTGTGTTCTCTGAAAAGTATGAAAGAATAAAATTGGGCCGAACCATTGAACGAACAAGAAGTTATGAAAAAAAGTTCCGTTGAAGTAGTGTCGAGCCAAAGGTATATGTAGCACAAAATAATAACGCAAACAGCGCACCATCTAGTGACCATCTAAAAAATGGCCATACATTTGCAGTACATCAAACAGCGGCTGTCAGATCTAGCGATTGGTGGATTCCTCTATATTTGTAGTTAGATTGGCATTATTTTCCAGTCAGATTCACGAATTGGCAGATTCTTGAATTGCTGCCATCTCCTCCCCCCCCCCCAATTCTGGAAATCTTGGATCAGACCACTGGATGAAATTGGGGAACACTGGCCAACTAAGCTCTATACATTTACATATGTCGCGTACGAAATGAAAATGAAACGCCCAGTTGTACAACTTTGCCTGTAGGACTTTCTAAGCAGCAAAGTATGAATCAGAAAAGCACCGTTAGCACTTTTTATGTCCTCGACAGAAAAAGCATAGGAATCACAACGCATTTGATAATGAGACTCGTATAATGAGAATCGTATAATGAGAATCGTAGTGTAATAAGAGGTGAGAGTGTGGTGTACCAGTTTGAGTGTCTGCTTCTTAGCCCAAAGGTTGTCGGTTCGATTTCCACGCATGACTTGTTTAGCACAGCTGCTTTGCAGTGGTGATGGGTGAAGCCTTCCATTGTGTTTAAAAATTAGGTTGGAGTTCATTGGGTCAAATGGGTTCATTCTGTCTCAATAACTTCGCTCAGAACAGCTGCAGTGCAGAACAGGGTGTTCTCACTTCTCTCGGTCTTGAGAAAGTGGTCACAGATCGAGGTACACTCCCGTCCGTCGGACGTTTAAATGAGAGCAGGATGGGATGGATGGGTACCTGCCTCGTATCTTCTGGACATTGGTCGAAAAAAAGAAGGCTTGTTAAATCCCGTGTTCATCCACGATCACAACACGAACATGGGTGTCTTTATGAGCCTTACCCTAAGTGTACTATACTAAACTAGTACTTGCATCCATGGTTAAGGCTCTTGATTGTTTTCCGAACCACCTTCTTACAGAACGGTGCAAATCCCGACGTCCTGAACAAGAAGGACGAGAGTCCGTTGGACCTGGCGTCTCAGTACGGCCATCTGGAGGTGGTAGATGTCCTGCTCAAGAACCAGGCCAGTCTTCTCTATAAGATACCGGAGAGCCGGTCCTTGCTTCACCTTGCAGCCAGAAATGGCCACCACCTCATCGTCGGTAAACTCCTGGTAAACGGCTGCGATGTCAACAAAGCGGTGAGAGATTGGTACAGTACAGGAAAATAAACACTCACTGAAAGAGACTCATGCCTTACACGGTTACCATCAAATAGGGTTTGTATGGACGGGTGGGGGAATAAATAAAACATGCAACAGGTGAATTTACAGAAAATGGAGTTCCTTAGATTTGACTAAATTTTCTGGACGTTTGAACGGAGGTAGGTTTGCACGGAAATTTCAAGTGGATCTTTACAACACACCAAAAAATTATATATTTCTGTGTTTTGCTAGAAAATTGATAATAATTTTGAAAAGTAAACTTAAGGTTTTGAGTTCTTGGCTTTTCACCCATGTAACGTTACTATTTTTTTGTATTTGAGCTCGCGGATCCATCAAAAACATTACACAGGCTGACCTAACGTAGAATTCCACAAGGATTGGCCTTACATGAAATTTGAAGCACATTATTGGGAATCTAATCATGAATGGGGTAATAGTGATTGAATTAGCAAGGTATGACTGTTGCAGGATACCAGTGAGATCAGCATTCTCTTCTTGATGTTGAAGTTATTCAGTGAAATGAAGGGAAACTGGCCATGAAGTATTTCCTTCAATATGAGGCTGCTGCCAGGTCAAGGGCTAGATCGGAGTGGTTTGTGCGCAGAAAGTTGTGCACTTAGAAAGGAATATGCACTCCAAGTAGTACATACACGGAAAGGAATGTACAATGTACATTTCTCTCCACGTATGTACAATGTACATACGTGGAGAGGTATGTACAATGTACATTGCGCTTCCATTCGTACAGACACGACTCAGGTGTTACTGCTGCCGTACTGTAGATGACAAACATGTGGGAGTCAGATGAAACCGCTTATACCACCAATGAGAAATCAATGAGTGTACACATCAATAACTTGTACATCCAGTTGTATTGGATGATATCGGTCCTTCCAATTGAGAAAGGGGGGGGGGAGGGTAGGTAGCTAGTAAATGCCCAAAGAAATGTCTTTTGAAAGAAGGAAATTGGCCACTGGTAATAGATGCAAATGAACTATGTAATCTGTACGGTTTTTGCTGAGAGGTTCATTGCAAGTATCCGGTAGAGTGCCTTATATTCTCATTAGTACTTCCAACCATCGACCAACCATCGACTTGTAAGCAATTAAACTGACCAAAAACCATGAACCAGTAACCCATATAGTGTTATACCATATGTTGTCTAGACTGTTAACTATACATAGAGTGATAATGATGATGAGTCATTATGGCAGAATCACAATGTGAGAAGTTGGTGGTAGGAAGTAGGTTGTTTGCCAATAGGAGAAAAATAATGCTGCTGTCCACCCTTATGGTAATTAGAGAAGTAATTGACCCGAGGGTATTAGGACCTGTGGTATACAACTTGCCATTGCCATTAGTCGCTGCAACTCCAGGGCTAAATTTACTCTAATTGGGCTACAGAATTGACTTGTTTATGAATCTGGGAAGCTAAATGAACAGTTCTGAAAGCTTGGACCGGTCCAACTGGGAATTATTACAGCAGACAGTTTTCAATTATGAAATTAATTAGAATACTGCCACTTACAAACCTCAGTAAAATGAGTGCATAGTATTGCAATGAAACAGCTTCTAATAGGAAATGTTAAGCAGTGTGGTACATAGTAAATGGAAGGAAATAATCATACTAATAGTATATAAAAGTTTAATCAATAACTCCAGTACATATCAATAATGGTATATAACAGTTAAATGAATTACAATATACAGGTTATGAATAATGGTATATAACTATACTGTAGCTCTGACCACTTTCTCAAGACAGAGGGAACTAACCAGTCCATCACCACTGCACTGCAGCTGCACTCTATTGTAACATAACATTGATAAACCCAATGATAATAATCAAATCACTCTCTCTCCGAACTCATCACCACTGCAAAGCAGTTGTTCTGAACAAGTAATCTTTGGACTAGCATGAAGCAGAAACGTCTACCGCTAGGCAGGCAAACTCTCACCTCCAGACACGCCACTGATCTGGCTGCACCCTTAAAAGCCTAGTTAATAGAGACTATATGCTTGTATTCATTTCAATCACTAATTTAACTAGACAATATATGAACTAGCTACCTGTACCGAAAAACTTCAGACATGAAGGCTAGATTGTTAAGTTAAAACGGTTTCATTTTAGCATCAAAAATCGCACAAATATGAGCATACATGTGTCAATTATTGACATATACTGCATTCAAGACAGGTTAAGATGAGTGGTTGACATCACTTCTGAACTGATAGTTCCCATATATTGTATTCAAGATAGGTTAAGACATGAAATGATTTACTTCCAAGTAGTTTAACTGTGATTATTTCCATATACTGCATTCGAGATAGGTTAAGTCATGAAATTATTCATTTCAAGTAGTGTAACTGTGCTTGTTCCCATATACTGCATTCAAGACATGAGGTGATTCACATCATTTCACAACTGTGATGATTCCCATATATATACTGCATTCAAGATAGGTTAAGACATGAAATGATTTACTTCAAGTAGTATAACTGTGATTATTTCCATATACTGCATTCAAGACATGAGGTGATTCACATGACTTCACATCTCTGATGGTTCCCATTTATTGTCTGTCACTCATGTTTTCTATTGCAGCTAAAGAATGGAACTGCCCTCCACGAAGCAGCACTTTTTGGCAAAGTTGAAGTTGTCCGGACACTTTTGGAAACTCGCGGAATAGATGTTTACGCTAAGGACAGTTTCGGAGAAACGGCCCTGCAAAAAGTACAAGGTCACTCGTCAAAGATAGCTAGAGATATAGCGGCATTGATCAAAGGTACCATCAGAGTCTCCAATGTAGTGATATCAAGATGATTTTAAAAGATTGGATGCTGAGTAGAGCGATGAGGAATGATTGTGGTTGAGAGGGGCGGGTGTAGATAGGTGTTAATCAGTGGGTGGGTGTAGATAGGTGTTAATAAATTGGTAGGTATAGATAGGAGCTACTTAGGGGGTGGGTGTAGATAGATGTTAATCAGTGGGTGGGTGTAGATACGTGTTAATAAATTGGTAGGTGTAGATAGGTGTTACTCAGGGGGTGGGTATAGATAGATGTTAACCAGTGGATGAGTGTAGAAAGGTGTTAATAAATTGGTAGGTGTAGATAGGTGTTACTCAGGGGGTGGGTGTAGATAGGTGTTAATAAATGGGTATGTGTAGATAGGTTTTTACTCAGGGAGTGGGTGTAGATAGGTGTTACTCAGGGGGTGGGTGTAGATAGGTGTTACTCAGGGGGTGGGTGTAGATAGGTGTTAATCAGTGGGTGGGTGTAGATAGGTATTAATCAGTGGGTGGGTGTAAATAGTTGTTACTCAGGGGTGGAGTTAGATAGGTATTAATCAGTAGGTGGGTGTAGATAGGTGTTAATCAGTGGGTGGGTGTAGATTGGTATTACTCAGGAGTTTGGTGTAGATGGGTGTTAATCAGGGGTGAGTGTAGATAGGTGTTACTCAGGGAGTAGGTGTAGATTGGTGTTAATCAGGGGGTGAGTGTAGATAGGTGTTACTCAAGGGGTGGGTGTAGATATGTGTTAATCAGGGGGATGCATGGATAGATATCATACAGCAGTGGATTATTATTATTATTTCTTGCCAGCATACGCCAGAGGAGAGCCGTTACCAGAGACCAGCAGTGCGGTGGTGTCCCTCAGCCAGTCCTCCTCCTCCGATGGGGACGAAGTAGAGCCACCGTCAGTTTACGATAATCTGCCTCTCAAGGGCAACAACAGTACGCTTCCCTTAATGCACCGAAAAACACGCGAACAAAACCTGTCATACGAGCGTGTGCATATCGATCCAGGGAACAATCCAGTTTCCCAGGATCTCAGCAGACGAGAAAATTATGTGAATATGAGATTTGGAGAGAAAACTCGGACCCCACCCAAAAAACCAGCAAGGGTGTCTATCGGCCATTTGTTAGAACAGCTAAACGAGAACGGACTAACTGAAGATTTCAACCAAACTGGTGGTGCCTTCGCCAGCAGTGCCTCAATGTTTGAACTTCGACAGACACCTCAGGAGCCTGGTCTCCTAGACTCTGGTAAGTAACTGCTAGAGAAACCAAGACATGGATGGTGAATTTTAAACATAACCTTAAACCTTAGACAAGCACCTTGGAAACTACCTGAAGCCCCCCCCCCCCCCTGGAACATTAAATGCGCTTTCTTGCAGCGAATACTGAGAACTATTAAGGAGAAAGACCATGGTTCCATGTCTAACCCTCTCTCTTGAATTGATAGTCAAGTCTGGTGTTTGTAGACTTTGAACAATCGCTACATTTCATTCCAGCGTAATTTCCCATTTTCTGTGCATTGACAGAATCCAAGTCTCAAGGTATAGCAGCATCACCTACAACAGAAGAGTCGGACTTTGATCAGGGTGACTACGCCATGTTACGGCCAGATGCACAACTGCTTGAAGAAACTCCAGATAGGAAGCCGTCCATCAAGAAAGTAAGCACCTTTCCAATCCATATTTAATGAGAGGTTACCAAAATGAATGGTTAGGAGAATATAATGACAGTGATCGGCTCTCATTCTCTAGTGACTGCTACATATATGCCATAATAGTGCCCATGCTGGAAGTCCCATGCTGGTATTTCCAGTGCTGATAGTTCCCCGTATTGATACTTCCCAGTTCCCATGGTAATAGTTCCCATGCTAATAGTTCCAAAGCTGGTAGTTCCCATGCTGGTAGTTCCCATCCTGATAGTTCCCATGCTGGTAGTTCCCATGCATGGGAACTATCAGCATGGAATCCTTATTTGGCTTGTAAGTCCTTTTTTGGGGGATAGTCAAAGGTTGAAGTATCTAAATTGAACTTCTCTTGAGCTTAGGCAACTTCATGGTGATTTACTTCAACATTTAAAACTTTTCTTGGGTAACTTAGCTTGTGATATATTTTTAAAAGTTAAGTCAAGAAGCACTACAGAGGCCACTGTTCCAAGTTTCAGAAGGTGCGATGCAGGTTAGATGTTGGAAAGAATTTCTTCTCACAAAGAGTTGTGGATGAGTGAAATAGTCTGCCTGAATCGATCATAGTGTCTAAAAGTGTCAACGCCTTTCAGAATGCTCTTAATGGGCACTTGGGTGGTAGACTTTGAGGTCTGTTGGGTTCTTGTGTATGGGTCATTGGCTTTCATGGGGGTCTCTTTATGAGGACACTTGTCCTTCCTGACCCTTTACTTACTAAACAAAACTATGC
Organism: Orphnurgus asper; assembly: GCA_027574785.1. NCBI lineage: Eukaryota > Metazoa > Echinodermata > Holothuroidea > Elasipodida > Deimatidae > Orphnurgus > Orphnurgus asper. Next base: position 820 of record JAODAG010303866.1, on the reverse strand, counting down.
TGATATTAGCTCCCATGTCAATCCAAATCATTAAGAGTGTTGTTACACAGGCAGTTGCATAATTAGCTCACTTGGCAATTTACAGCATTTCATGTCATGTTGCATACAGGCAGGGTAAAGATATCAACAGAGCATCACCACTCTGTTGTAGGGCTGTCAATGTTTAGCCCTAAGTGGGTCATGTTCGCAAAGAAATGGTTAAGTGAAACGTTTAAAGAAAGTGGTTGTTTCACAAGAAAAAGATTACGGTACATTACAGAAGAACATTACAGTACAACATAATGGATGGTTCTCTTGATATTAATTTGTAAATTGGTAGTTTCATAAGGTCTGTGAGCCTGTCTGGAGTAAAGGATTGGATTCTATATTGTCATAGGAGGAGGCTGCTGCTGCCACCGCTGCTGCTGCCACCGCTGCTGCAGAGGTCCGGAGCTGCTCATCTTTAGACTCCCAGAGTACCGGTGCAGATCCGGATAGTCTATGTGAAGAGACCGGCCAGGACACGAGACCTCGTGGTAAAACGAGGAGGGTATGTATGTTCAGCGTCTTACACCTCTGTCGGTTTAATGTTTGTTACATGCAACCTACAGCCGACTTACGTAAGCTGTTGTTGGACAGATTTACAAGACAAATTATTGGAGCCTAGTTGGGTAGAAGTTGATGTAACCGTGTAGTTTTGTGGCTATTGAGTCTATGGCTATCTGTTAGGATGGCTTGAAGCATGTGGCTTTCTGGCCTGGAACCTATGGCTATCTGTTAGGATGGCTTGAAGCATGTGGCTTTCTGGCCTGGAACCTATGGCTATCTGTTAGGATGGCTT
>JAODAG010303865.1:3061-21148 GCA_027574785.1 Orphnurgus asper | reverse complement strand
ATGTAAACATTAAACACAAGAATGATAGTAAGTGGTGCAAACTCCATGTAAACATTGAATACAAGGGAACAACCTCCACAAGAATGAAAGTAAGTGATGCAAACTCCATGCATACATTATAAGGGTGCAACCTCAATGAGGAAGCTACAGGCTCATAAAGAGCTATAGACTCATGCCAAGGGCCAACCCCAGTTACACAGCTTTCTTTTAATATTAGATTCAGCAGCATGATTGCTACAGTAAATTGGGTAACATTTAAACTGATAGTCTTGGATTCCATGTTCGTTTAATTCCATGTTTGTCTACTATAGTATTCATCTTACAACAGTGCTGTTATCCTCTAAACAAGACTGCACTGTTCAAGATCAGTAGCAATCCTTCACAAAGAGTAAAAACTAAAACCTCAAGGTTATGCAAAAGAGTTCAACCATCGAAGAAGGGGTCATAAGGAATACATTTTCTTTGAACAAAACAGGTGACATTAAAAATGCCTGTAAGCATTATACACGTATCACACGTAACATGAAAATCAATCTAATTGACGATTTCGACTTCTACATAAAGTTTATATCGTGTTTGTGTCAAAACCAAATATCGGAAACAAATCCTCAAATCAACTAAGGCCTAGTTTTGTTTACATACCATAAATAAACAAATGCTAAATGCTAGCTAGCTGGGTTTAATCTGGTTCTGGCTCTTATTATAATCATTACAGACATTGTCCATACCTAAGCCATGAATGATGTATGTACACATCAGTCTTGCACTGGTTACTAATGGCATAAGTAATTCACTGCACGTGATTATTATTATTATACCATTTCGCATAACTGGTACACACACAAAAGTTCATTACCGAGTTAAACGAGCAAGAATGCGGCAGTACCGACGATTTTTGGAGTCCACATATCCGGTGCAGAAATATCTAAATAATCAGTAATAAGTACGAGTGTTACCAGTCAGGCCTGTTCGTAGTACTAACAAAGCGGGTGCCTGTAAGCCTAGCAATGCGTGTGGGTGTTAGTGTTACAGTGTTAGTAACAGTAGTTACTGACTTCCCTATCTCAGCTTAGGCCGAGCCTACCCCTCCTTACCGGTTGCAACCTGAAGACCATATTTCAGTCCTTTTCCTCCTCCTAATTTAAATTAGATGTCTTCCTCTCTACCGAAACGGGCTACAAGTACAAGTTCTAGTTCGACGACAAGCTTTCAATTTCATTAGTGACCCTATGTTGAACCCCCTTCTACGCAGTGCTCCTAATTGTTATTATATCATGGTTATGTCACTGTGGTCATCGTCAGGTGATTTAGTACTTACTCCCAAACTGAAGGGTTATTAAAGTTTTAAGCGCTTTGCAGAGCAGACACGCCGGCTAACTGGTGTCGTTCACTGACGCAGCCATAAGGGATAACATAGATGGGGCATAAAGTACGCTCAGGGTGGAGCTAAAAAAAATAATAATAATAAAAAAAAAATACGTATGGTGTTTAACCTTCTAATAATTTATATGAATAGTTGAGAGGAAACGTACTCCGAGTACGACCAGCCCGATGCGGTTATATCCGCCTCGGAGCAACGATAGTTTTCAACATATTTGTGCATTGCACCCTTGCTTACATTCAGAAACCTTCAAACTTGACACAATTCCACGATATTTAATACTGATCATGCTAATTAATGGTACATTACAGTCTTTACACTGACTAAGTTACAGACAGTATTGTGTACTAGTCTACTAATAGTAATACTAGTAGTACTAATACTTACTAGTACCTTACTACTAGTACTAGTGCCTAGCAATAGCATGCTTTGAAGTTTTCGAAGATATTCACGACGGCTGGTCAAACGATGATACTCTCCGGAATAATGGCTAAAATGGTAGTAGTGAGTACTGTATCATTCATTGTATTACCCGTCGTGTAAAATATTTAGTATTTTAGTATATTAAGGGGTTAGGAAGCCTTATACTTAGGCTCATGTAGAAACCCCTGTCCAGATTATGATCGTGGATGAACACCGGCTTTAATTACAAACCTTCGCTTTTCGACCAGTGTCCAGAAGTTACGAGGCAGGCATGTACCCATCTATTCCATCCTGCTCCCCATTTGCCTGGTCTATAGCCTAGGACTAGTCATAGGCTATCTCTAGCGGTAGTGATAGTCGATTTGAAGTATAGCATGTGTTGTAAACGGGCATGAGGAAAGGAATATCCATGGCATAGATCATATGTCATTACGTATAGTATATGTGGGAAAGCATTTCATAACTATTGAAGTTTATCATATTGCATTTGTCAATCCACTGAGGAAGGGCTACAGCGCTGTCAAAGGTTACATCCGTGAAGTATTAGTTCCCTATCTTATAAGCAGCGTCTGTTACATCTGAAGCACTACATTTGAACTGGGATATTTTCGTGGTGATCTTTTGCAGGTCTTTAAAATTGTCCATGGTTTTGATTTCATCATGTGATATTTTCAATTGGTCGCACAATATCGTACCAGAGGTCTTAAGCTTAGTATAGTAATACTAGTATAGATAATAAGGATCAGAAAGGACAATGCCCTCATAAAGGATCCTAAACCACAAATACCCTAAATTCTACCATTATCAGAAAAAACATGCAGCATCAATACCATTCTTGAATTGCATTGACACTAATACACCAATTATTCGCGACTATAGTTGCGATTCATCCTTTGGCGGTAGATATTTTGGTAAAATCGTCAGCCGCAGCAGGATTAGACCAACCGACAGTATTGTAACAACCTTCAATCTGTAAATCATTTCATATGTTTTGTTTTGCATTCCTTGCAGGCACAATTTTGATGGAACTTGAAAGAAATGTCTCATCGACTCCTGTCTTCTTGGGGAGAACTATTGCAATTTGAAATCCGACATGAAAGGAAAACTGGCCAGAAGGAGGATGACTTATTTCTTACCTGTAACCATTTCAAACTCTCTGGGGATAAGCATAGGATCCAAGGGAGTAAATCAAAGACGGTCAGATTACGTCACCCTGGCTCTGGTGCATCGAATGAACTGTCAAACGTAACTATAGTCAAGTGTGCAACAGTTTCTCTGGAACCATTTGTTTTATGTAGACCCATCGTCCTTACATCATTTTCACGTTCAGATATGAACACGTGGTTCACGGTCCATGTCTATGCACCAGAATCGACAACGTTTGCAAAATTATGCCCTTTCTCCATTGGAGGAAGTTTTCATGTATCTGAGGTGTATGTCAGTCTTGAAGATGGTCCAACTATTCTCTGTCATTTTCAATACACTGTATTTCTCGCTATTTGGAACTCCAGGAGCAGTGAGTTTCAATGCGCCCAGTACGGCGTGGCCTTTTCGGCCCCGAGCAGCATTTTGTCAGTTTTCAAAGAAAGACCAGGGCAGTTTCTTGTCCTGGCCATCGCTCCGAGGAACAGCAGAGATGAATTATCGGAATTATTTGAAGATGCGGAATCGTACTCCGAGGACTCCGAGGCCAACTGGCTGCTTTTGAGGGCAAATCTGGGGGGTATAGAAGTTCTTGGGACGGTTGATCAATTACCCTGCGATTATGCTACCATAACAAAGGAAATGTGTCTCCGAGGTTCTTACAAAGATGGTGCACGCTTTGAAGGAAATGTCCTACTAGCTACGTCATTAGCTCAACTGGTGTCTGTCAGCCAAGACGGCTGTATTCGTATTTGTGAGCTTCCATTCGATGACGTTGCATCACTGTCTACTGCCATCGTTCAGGAACATGAGGAAGTGGTGCTGGCCTGCTCCAAGACAAACGGTGTCTGCTGCGTGAACCTGAAAAACCTTGTTGTAAGTAATAGCTGTTGGATCCCTGGTTCATAAATGGGTATTACTCTTCTTGTAAGACCACCTGAAATATACCTCTTCAGGGGTGAGAGTGTGGTGTAGTAGTTTCAGTGTCTGGTTCGATCGGCAGGCGTGGCTTGTTCAGCACAGCTGCCTTGCAGTGGTGATGAGTGCCGTCCTCCATGGTGTTTATTGATTCGGTTAGATTACCATTGGGTTGGTTTCATTGGTGTCGCAATATCTTCGCTAAGAACAGCTGCAGTGCAATGGTGATGAACAGGATGCATGCTCTCACTTCCCTCGGAGAGAGTGGTCAAAGATTCAGTTACACTCACGTCTGTCGTATGGGCATGTTATATAGCAGTCCCGGTAGCAGGATGGGATAGATGGGTAGATGCCTGCCTCGTTTAGTACTGAACAACGGGTCGAAAAGAGAAGGCTTGGTAAAGCCGGTGTTCATTCATGATCACAACAGGAATCTATCGTACCATACAAGCGCTGTACCCAACTTATCTCCATGTCCTGTAACTTCTTGTTCATACCTGTTGGTCTAGCCGATTTCAAATCCTCAATAGACTAGCGCACCCCCCTCTCCCCAACATGTGTAACCCTGGGGGATATTATCACAAATATATGGAGACTTGTGTTCCAAACCTGGAGATAAAATTTTTTCTAAATTCTAATAAAGCTCACCATTAAAACATTCCAACAAGTTAGTTTCATTGTCAGTGATTTTAGAAACTTAATTGTGTTTGTCCAACCTTAGCGGTGCGACATAACCTCCCGACCAGGGTTGTTGCCTGATCTAAAGAGCACTGCAGCCTTATAGCCACAAGTTAAAACTGGTCTTAGGTGTATATATATATATGTCAGTATGTGAGACCAAATATATGAAGGTATTGCATGAAAGTGTTTACCTCTCCTTGAAGAACTTGCCATCTTTTAATGAGCACTATAATTCCACGATAGGTTTGCATGTCCTGGCCAGACTGTGTGGCCACCTACTGCGACGACTTCCTCCATGTTGGTTCTGACCAGATATTGCTGCTCAAGAGTGTCAAGGACGTTAAATGTGGAGGATTCATCTTGACAGATCTGACTCGAACCTGGCCATCGCCTCAGGTAGCTCGTAATAATAATTATTATTATTATAATAATATTATTTTTATTATATGAGGGTTAATCACCCCCAAGCCCCTCACAGTAAAAAAAAGCTAAAAGATATTATAAAAGCAAATTAGCGAGCATTGAAAACATGATGTTCGTTAAAAAGATTTACAAATTTGCTTTACACAGCTTGAAGTTGACGACAAGGAGGGTGAAGAGACTGCCCCTCGTAGTATGCTGGACGCTGTCAATGCCCTGGAACTAAGGCTGCAGGTAACGTACATAGTATCCTATTTGCCTACCTTTTATTGATTTGTTAATAGGGGCTGCCTTTGTTGAATGACTAATATTGGCTGCATTTGTGGATAGACTAATATGGGCTACCTTTTTTGATATGCCAATAGCAATAGGCTAATATATGATGCATTTGTTGATAGGCAAATATGAGCTGCCTTTGTTTATAGGCAAATATGGACTACCTGTATGTCATTCCATGATGTGAGGGCATTCCCTGGCATTGCCATTTTTGCATTCTGTACATTAAATGAATACTTTGCTGCACTAGAAAATGACAACCTTGAATTCTTTGCTGTGACATTCTGGAGGGTACCTTCCACAACTACCAAGATCTTTAACTGGAATGTTACATACTTAAGACATTGAGAATTGTATCAGTGCTAATTACTTAAAATATCTCCCTATTTTTTGTGGAAAAACAGCATTACATTTCAATTATTTGTATATAACATTAATGAAATTATTAATGAAATTATTAATGAGATTTTTAACAAACTATTTATGAGCTATTTAAGGAATGAAATGTTGTTTTCCCATTCAATAGTTGTGCTCAGATATTTTAAATTTCAGCATGTTTGAATTTGTGGTTAATTGATGTATATCCTATGCATATCACTACTGATTTGTTTTGTCTTGATTTAGTTTTTTGTAAGAGTGTGAGGGGTGGGAAGGGGATGCCGTACAAACCTGACAAGATCGTTAGAAAGTTATTATGAAGAATTTATAAAATAGTTCAATGCATAGTCTTTGATACAGATTTCTCAATCACGTGTGTGATCTAGCTTGTACGATGTTATGTCCAGTGATCTTTCCAAGGATGTATAGATTAATAAAAGAACTGTCAGCTACTAAAACTTGCCTAATTACCTTTAAAGTAATTTGAACAGGCATTGTCAAGCACGTTTACTGTGAGCCAGTGCATGGGAAGCCACCACGTACCCTGGCCAGTGCTCATTTGACATATCAACCCTTTTAACATTTTTTTCCTTGTAGATCAATGCTAAACTACTGCAGGATCTAGAGCTTCAACGTAGTCGAAAGGACCTCGTCTTACGCAAGAGTAGACTCACGCTGGATGCTGTTACGTCACAAACTCCTCAGAAGCCGAAACGAGAGGTTTGCAACAGTGTATTGTTTGTGCAATAATGAAATTGTTTTGTGTATTCTGTTTTGATGCACTGGCAGAGCAGACACGGCACATTAATTGGTACATATTCTTATTTGAAATTATACTGAGCCTAGAAAATCTCTGCTGCTTGAATTAACAAATTTCCATTGACAAGAATGCAATGCCTCCATAGAGAAACTTTTAGCTTATTACTAGTTGTCCAGTCATGAAACCATATCTCTTCAGCAAAACAACCTCGCATAGTCCCAATTGACTAGCTCTGGAGAGAACCAAGAGGTACTCTAGGGCTAAAGGCTGTATTTGCTTGGGCTGGCGCAACTGGTGCTTCCAGTCAAATCTGTTCAATTACAGTCAGATACATGAAATTAACCCCAAAATGGGCACTGCATTTTGTTCTGGTTGCAGGGAGCGGCCTACAAAGTACATGTTCTGGCGATAGGGTGAGGTGTTTAATATCCTTTAACCGACTGCCGTCCAAAGTGCGCGAGCGTTATCGTAGGCCTGTTCATGTATGTATCCTTCATGGCCTGCGGTGTACAATCTGGCTGTAAGTTTCAAATCTGATGGCCGCAGGTGTCTTCCATAGTGCGTCGATGATGTCGCACTGCCATGGTATATCTGCTCATCGGAGAGCTAAAAATTGGGGTGTGCAGCTCACTGGTGTTGTTCAATGTGAGTGAGTCAATACGTCTCTCTCCTTGCTCTCACCAGATGGCTCAGAACAGATTTAAGGTACAAACATACTCTGCTAGGGACTTAAATTCTGGTGACATTTTCTGAGGTTCTTGTGGTGATGAGAACATGAAAAAGCCATGGAACAAGTTCTAACAGTTGGCTAATGCCAATGGAGCTTATGCCATGGAAATGTGTCTATCTATCTGTCTGTCTGTCCATCGCATCGTAGAAAGGCGACTACTCCCAGAGTATTGGTCCGATGTTGATAAAACTTGGTCAATGTTGTCATGTATATTGGGGATATAATAAATATAGGTCATTTAGGATCAACAGAGGTCAAAATTTGTCTTCTCCCAGAGACCGATTATTTATGACCGAAGTAGGTAAACATAATTGGTTGGTAGTGATTAACGCAAGGTGTACTATAAGAGGTAAAATGGTGCTTATGTTCATCATAGGTCAAATAATGAAAATTTACTTAAACCACAATCAAACTGGATCAATGTTGGTCAGAATCAGCAGGTACAAAACTTTTTTATGATTTTGACATCAAAGGTCATCGGAGGTAAGTCATGAAATTGCTTATAAACCACTATAAATCTTGATCACTGTTGGTCAGAATCATCAGTTAGAAAACTAGTTATTATTTAGAGATCAAAGGTAAAATCCTGAAAATTGCTTAAACCACAATCAAATTGGGTCAGAGTTGGTCAGAATCATCAGAAGCAAAAGGTATTAATGATTTTAGGTCGCAGGTCACATGAAAATGCATAATCCAGAAACAATGTCAGAGTTGGTGCAGAATGTACAAGAATTATTATGATTTCAAGGACAAGGGTCGTCAGGGATGAAATCGTGGCTAAAATAACACACCCTGGTCAACATAGGTCAGAATCATCGGATTGCAAGTTATTCATGATCAAGGTCAAAGATCATCGGTAAATTGTGAAAATTGCATAAGCTATGTCAAACGTGGTCAGAGTTGGTCAGAATCATCAGGTACAAATGTTATTCATGATTCTGAGGTCAAAGTTATGCGCTTTACTGTTAAATGTCAAGCAAGGTATTAACAATGAAATTCTGCATATCTGGTTGTCATTGCTAATAACAAACTGGAAGTTGTGGGAGAATATAGTTTATGGCTAACAATTGAGCTAATTCAGCATAGTCAAGTAGAACCTATCAACATGTAAATGATCAAGATTGTAGGAGATACATATACTTTGACCTGTAATTCAAAATTGGTGTCACATCTCAACAGTTGCTGTAAAGATCAATAATAATGAGAAGTTTTGTCCTTCGAGAAAAAGCTGGCATGGAAGAGAGCCATATGATTGTTCTTCTTAACAACCATCTAGCCATGCCTCCCTCTCAAACTGATTTCAAAATGAGGTAACATCAGTTTTGACATTATTTGTAATATTATTAGTAACATTTTTTGTGACATCTTTGTCATTATTTGTGATATTTTTGTGACATTATTTGGAGCACAACCCTTGATTTCCACAGCCAGACTTGATGTGTATTGTTGGCAATGACGATAATATTGAAGCACGTGACATGGATGTTCCTGCGAAAGACTACTCATTTCCAGTAAAGATAGAGTCCTTCTGGCAAAGGATTGTGGGTAGAAAGTTTATCGTCGGAGTCCGAGTGCTCAACAGTGGAGAAAGGTTACAATTTTTTATTTAATTTGCTGGAAAAGGAGTAAATAATTTTGAGCATCGACTGACGTGACTCGGAGAAAGTTTAACATATTCTGCCTTTCTTGAATACATTGGATTTGTTTTGGGCATCAGCTGCTGTCAATTATTCCAATGTGTAACTAGGCTGATCAAGTAAGTACATGTTGTGCAGTGCATAGCCAAAAGTGCAAACATTATCTCTGGACATCTCATTAAGATGGCAAAATGAAAACCCAGATTTCTGAGGCCTAATTGGTTATACTATCGTAGATTTGTTTCAAACGTTTCCAAAATTGTGATACCAGTCTGTATAACACAAAACAATGGGGGTCATGAAAACCAACCCAGTAATAAATGTCCCTTGATTTACGAGCATTCTGTGTGAGTTCACTTTGTTTGGTGTTCACTGTGTTTGGTGACAGCTTTGATAACAAAAGAACCACACAGGCTGCAGGCAGTATTGATGCTCTCGAACGCCCTTAAAATCCGGAACTACTTTGGTGAATTTCAAATGTAAACTGCTGTGTTATGTCCAGGTACCACGTTTCTTGGTTAAAATATCCATCACAGTGCTGAACCAAGTATGATGTGGGGAATGGTTCTAGTCCTGAGCTCATTCGCTCAAGTTTAGATAGTTCTATATTATCCTGGAACCATGTAAACCGACGCTCAACCCAGCTGTCGATAAGGAAAGTTATTAAATATTCAACCTGCAATCTCACATTATCAAGTTGGTTTTCTCTCTATCGTGCTCTTTTACAGACCAATCTCTGATATCTGTTTATCTCTGGTCCCTACAAGCACTCATGCCGGTCAACCATCAATGACCATGACCACCCGTGGCCGAATGATGTACCCATCTTCATGGGACTCTGACATCCACGGACCTGACGGTGATACCCACGACCACGACGCCGCTTATCTTGCGGAGGGGGAAAAATCGTGGGTAACAGTTGCGACGGATTGTCCCACATTCGACACCGCCCCGATTTTCAACTTTGATGTGACATTAACTTGGAAACAGTGGTCCGTCGGTAATTGTGAGGGACAGAACAGTAGAGCAAGCCGGGAAAGAAGACAAAAATGTATCTTGAACTTTGGCCTCTCCTTTGCTGATATTGAGAAACTGACAGTGGATTTGAGCTCTGCAAAAATGGTGTCAGGTAAGTGTGCGAGCTCTTCAAGTTTGGTCATAATTTAATTTGCCTATCATACTTGATGTGCCTGTAAAACACTCAGAAAGAGAAAGAGTTTATCGAATTTGATGACTTCTGTATTTGTTTCTCTATGTAAAGTACCATCAATTGACTATGAGCAAGATTACCAGCTGGCATAGTGCTAAAATCTGTTGTATTCCCAGAAGTTGAAAAAATCAACCATTACTGTATGGTGAATAATGGATATACTACCAAGTCAGCTGCAGGTAGTTTGCTCTGAGTGGTTCCATTTACTTTCACCTGATGTTAAGACTATAAGGGCTACAGAGAAACTGCTTGGCGGGCTGTCAGTATGACTACATGACCTTATCGTTCGTCTGTAGGGCACATCACAAAAGTTGACCTCCTTGCCCTTGACTGCATCCAACTTCACACGGAGTTAAACATTTCTACCAGACATACAACGTTAAGGAAAATAGCCAGCATACTTTGCAACAGCTTTAGTTTTGTTCAAGTTACCATGGATACCACCGATGGACTGAACTGTGATCGAGGATGTCTCGCTGGAGTGAGGCTGTTCTATCGATTAGTGAATGAAACCTCCATGAAGTTAGCTGTGGACACCTGGTAAGAAGAACACCTTTGTAGTTTGTAGTACTGAATGATCCGGAACGTATGATTAAGCATGCAAGCGGTCTGTATGCAGACCGCAGATTTGTTTCCGAGCTGTCAGACGAGAGCAGTGACAGGTTCTCGACTGGTTCACGTAAGCCTCGACACTGCCCTGCTCATGCAAATTTTGAGCACTCCGATGAGCAGATGTCCCATGGCGGCTATGACATCATCGATCATCATCCGATTTGAAAATGGCAGCATGATCGTGCATAGCTTGCCTGACTACATGCAACAGGTTTACGATATCGCGCGCACATTGGATAGCTGGGCGTTTGATTGTTATTGCAAGCGTGTGTGTGTCTGTCACTTGATAATGCAAGTATGGCATATTGGATTGATCTCATACTTGGTTTATATTTTGTCATGGTCCAATTGTTTTTTTGTATTGCTGGCATATAATTAATGAGTGGGCTGGGCTTAATACAAAATCCTGAAAAAAATGTTAGTATCCAGGTCTGATTTCTTCAAATCATGGTATGAATGTGTCAATAGGCACAACATACTTGCAAAGGCCATGCAATTATTTAAACCATTATTCAAGAAATCAAGGAGCCAAGCAGCAGTTTAGCAGAATAAACTTCAAGAAGGGCACTTGAGATACACATCCTCCATATTGAGTAAATGTTTTCTATTGCTTTTGGCATAGTTGCATGCATACTTATGAGTGGGCCAACTTTACTTGTACTTGATACAGTCTTGGTAAGTGATGAAAGGCAAAAGGCCAAAATCTGTGTCCTATTATTTGATTTCTTTATAAAACATTAAACTTTTGAACAATTGTAGCATTTTCCTCAACTTATTTTCTGGTCATTCAATTTCCCCATTTTCCTATCTTCTGGCCACAGTATGTTGAAATTCCACACAGGACCAATTTTGTGTCCAACTTCAAGTCATGAAACTGTTAACAGTTAATTACATTAGCTGTAACCACATTACTTACACAAACATCAATATGTCAAGAACTGATTATCCAGTTTGTACTGCAGAGAGAGATGATAAAAACACTGGCACTGCCTGACCAGTTAGTTGCCCCTGTGTTATGGAGTGTGGCATATTCCATTCTAGCCTCCATATAGTTCCATAATGAAAGTGAAGTGAACTTCTCATCGTTAGCCTATTTTCAACATTTGGTCTTCGGTTTTTTTAGCGGCATTTATCTGAGAGTACCCAGTTTCACTTCAAAATGTTGACTCAAAGAATGGCCAAAATATTTAAACTTCCTTATATATAATAAAAATTATTGCAACAAGCTGAGTGGATTATGAAAATTTTGAAGTCTGCCCTGGTGATCCATTTTAGCTGACACGGATCATAGCTGTCAAATTTGACACTTGATTTTTGCCTATACAGTAGAATACACTAATGTTAGACATGGTAATGAAATGTGACATTTTGATGCCTTGGAAGAAATGAAGTTGAATGTAATATTGTTGTTTTTGTTTCATCTCTAATACGTCTAAACCAGGGATAGGAGTCAGCTGGTTCTATTTCTGCGTGCCCTATTCTCCGTCCTCCCGTACGATGCCTCCGTGACTGCAGTAGGTCCAAACGAGGCTACAAAGGCTCACATGAAGACTGTCGCGTTAAAACACCTCCAGAACGAGTTGGATGAAGTTAAAAGAATAGCGGAGCACCTGGAACCAGAGACGGCCGAAGAATTCTCCAAACGTAACTCAACGCAGAGCGTAATAAATTTAAGATTAAAATCTGACAGAGCAGTAACGAGACTCTTGGACAGTCAAGCACATATGTAGCATTTCATAGCCATCGCAGTAAATCCGACGAAGGTTCTTTGTGCGTGATCATCTGAATAAAGTAGAAGCACCTTGAATATGTTGACTCAAACACAGATACATGATTGTAACAATATGGCAGCCTTCTCCCCCCCTCCCCCCCTTCTCCCGATATTCACTGTTCATATGGGTATAGTTAACTGGGTTTGTCAAGGATATGGGGAAGGAGTCTTCCTTCTCGACCCACCATTTCTTGAGGTCCCCACAGTAACATCGATGGTGGCTAAAGAATGCATTGTGACCTCTTGTGGTCCTGCCCCTCTACATTCCATTTTTACACCTCTTTTACACATGTTGTTAGCCACTCTGACATGACATGCTTTGCAATGCTGCTGGTAGTCTATGGTAGTATATAGTAAACGATGTATTGTATCCTACAAGGTTCGACAAGGAAAAAGAATAGAGTCCAATAGGCTTTTATTTACACATAGTTCAATGCTGGTATAAATGCTTTGTGTAAGACCACTTGAAATATAGCATATATATCTGTGTATACATAGGTTAAGAGACTGGTATCTACATCTTCAAATATATATGTACATATTAGGTAGTCTAACATGAAGTACATTTCTGTATTGCACAAATCTGTAATGTGTGGGAAAAGATGTCCAATAAGATGAGTTACCTTTTGACTTAAAATAAGAGACAATACAACAATACAGAGAAACCTGGCTTTGTATCTGTGGATGATATGAAATGATTGAAATAAATATAAAAGGTAGTATTCCATAATGCTAAATACAGTGTTACGGTCTTCATTTCACACAGACACCATAATTAGTAAAAGGAACAGAGTTTAGTGCATTAAGGGTTAGGAAGCTTCACAGGCTTAAAAAGAAATCCCTGTTTGTGTTGCATCCCTGATGAGATACACCATGGTGGTGATGATGTCATCAACAATTCTACAGAAGACATGTGTGGCCATCAGATTTGACAGTATACTGTAGCCTGATCGTACACCATTCTATGAAGCATACACGAATGGGTCTACGATATCATTGTGTACTGTTAATTTACATGTTCATGTTCTGCATAAATTGCATACTTTAGAAAGAAACAACTGATTTCAGCAATAAATTTGCAATATTGCACTAGTAAATATGATTTCAATTAATCAGAATGCAGCAATTCACACACACACTCATCTAGGATCAACAAACTTTAGTTTAGGCCTGCAACGTGAATATTGAAAGATAAGGTAGTTCAAAAGTTGACCTTTGAAAGTGCATGAAGTCTTCTAAAGAAATCATAGCAGTAGTGGCAGAACTTCTCCAGACTTCAGAGATCTATGTGTCATCTTTTATGAGATTCAGCTACGTATTTTCTCTTGTTCGTTTTCAAATATCCTGCCCTTTCTTCTGGACACGATTCCTTCACGTTTCTGTACAAGGCTTCTTGTTTGGACATAGTTTGTTGGTTTTGTTCTGAATGAGGTCTCTTGTGAAGCTCGCAGTGTCTCTTGCGTTCAATCGCCTTTGCTCCAGGCAGCTTAGCCATCTTTCCTCCTATCGTCCGTGTGTCCCTTTCATTGGTCCTCTGTCTTGCTGCGACAAGTAGCGTATTTTGAAGAAACCGCTTGTTTGGCTTCATTTTTGGTTTCGTCCTAATATGAAGAAATTACAAAACAGTATATTATTTTGACAATGCTAGTGAATAATTTACATATTCTATCTTAAAGTTGCTGTAAATCTTACTGTCACAACCTTGGAAAACCTGTGAAAATAGGGACAAGTAATTCTGCCAAGTCATTGTGCCTTAATTCTTGAGTCCTGACAGAAACTTACAAAGTTCTACTAGAGTAGTTATGTGTATTTAGTTCAATGGTGTTCATGTATTATAGGTCACGGTGATCATTTAATGTACACACACGGGATTAGTAACCACAACTACAAGAAGAAGAAAGAAATTAGTTTAAGATCACTAGAGGCCACTGTTTCAAACTTCAGAAGGGGTGAGATGTAGGTTAGATGTTAGAAATAATTTCTTCTCATAGAGAGTTGTGTATATGAGTGGAATAGTCTGCCTGACTTGGTTGCAGTGTCTAAAAGTGTCAATGCCTTTAAGAATGTACTTGATAGACACCTTTTTTTTTCCAGGGTGGTTAGACTGAGGTCTGTTGGGTTCTTGTGGTTTGGGTCCTTGGCCTTTGGGGGCTTCCTAAGAGGACACCTGGCCCTTTTCTTACTAAAATGCACCTACCATCCGGTTACACCCATTGTGTCAGATCTTTGCTTGCCTCTCTCTGCCTCCTTTCTGAGCTCTTGCAATGCCATTCTATTGCAAAAACAATGGTAAAACTGGATCAAATTCATTTTAAGGAATTTGCTGTAGTGTTACTCTACACTACTGTATCTCACACTTGATATAAGGATACAGCTTGAGTGTCTAGGACACTAAGACCCAGAACTAGGAAAGTCTACATGTTACTATACTGTAATCCTAAGACCCAAAACTAGGAAACCTACCATACTATAATTCACTCTATAAGACCCAGAACTTGAAAGCAGGGCTATGGGTTACCATAATACAATCCGAAAGTAATCCCAAGACTCGGTATTAGGAAGCATACTATAATCCAAAGACTAGGAAACGCCTACCATACTAAAATCCTATGACCCAGAACTAGGAAACAGACCTACATATACCATACAATAATCAATCAAGAGACCCAGAAACACAGACCTATGGGTTACTATACTATCATCCCAAGACCCAAAACTAGCAAACAGACCCAAAACTAGGTAACAGACCTACCAAACTATTATCGTAAAGACCTGGAACTAGGAAACGGACCTACCATACTATTTTCATAAAGACCCAGAACTATGAAACGGACTTACATGTACCATACTATTATCACGAAACCATATATAGGAAACAGCCAAACCATATTATCATCATGCATGCATATAATGTAATCTTGGCAAGCATGCACTCTCATGTTCGATATGCAGTTTTATCTCGACTGACATGTCGACAGATACTGTATCGACTGAAGAAACTGGCTGTTAACCATTCTCTGTAAATACATATTTTAACAATGACTCATTTACAAAAACTCGATTGCAATGTGCATTAGGATCTATGCCAAATGAAATCCAAGGAACACACAAGAACCATAAAATGATGTGCGATGATAGAGGTTTTGCATTGTGTGGACAGTAAATTGCAGGGAAAATATCCAAATAATATTTGAGCTCACTCTTTTCACCAGCATAATTGGGCTTAAGGTTGAATTTTAGTTTGCATCACAATCAATGGTTTTACGCAGTATAGGATTTCCGAGCAGTTACAACTTACAGACACTAAGTCACAGGATCGTTTTTCTACACTAAATTGAACGTTACTGTGTGCGCGAGTTGTGTACGTACACAGCTTGATATTCAGATACTGTGATCAGTTGTTGCTCATACGTGAAAACAATACACTATAGGTTCACATTGTACACCATTGACATGCATACAGAAGTACCACACTTACGGAACTTTCTTACCTAGTCAGTTCGTCTTCTGTACCAGTTTTCACCTCCCTGACACAGGACATCTCAAAGCGCTCAAAATTCTAAGAGAGAGAAAGATGGTACACAATATGACTGGCTGATATATAGGATGAAGCATACTGTAACTGCAGAACACCCAACAAAATCCTCCAAACTTACTGGTTTGATTATCTACGAGCGACATACTCCCGTACACTAATGCAAAACTAATAACATCCTCGTGGATCGATAATGCCGAAGAGACCTTTGTATCAAGATATCCCCAGGGAAACTTACCAACCTACAGTAGTTCTGGCTGGCATGAAACAAACAGGTGCACATCACAAGGAGCTGATGTGTAGTATAGAAGAACTTGCAACAGAGACACCTTACTTGCGACTGTCAAACTTAGTCGGGGAGCATTTTTGAGACGTTAATTAATGGAATAGTTTCTCTGGTGTATACTGACTGCGGTGATGCAACAGTATCCCTCATCATTGGTTGGAAAATGATAAGTTGTTCCCCATGACAGACAATTTCTTTTCTGGGAGGTACACCATTTGTGATTGCTGTGATGGTAGGTTTGTCTTATGGTGGCAAGAGAAGAGCTGGGGTCATGAGGAACTATACTCATAGCAGACATTCCAGGTCCAATTCTAGTTCTGGGGCAGGACTTACTCTGATTTAGTTTGCACTCATAATCATATTTGACTCACGTACTCCAGAAACAGCAACAACCTTGTGTAAAATTTCAATTGGTTTGGAGAAAACCACAAGGCTAGAGCTATTCTTGGGATTGGGGGGATGGTGTGCAAAATGGTGTCAAAATTGTTTAACTGCTGAATAAATTGAGAAAAAGGGGCACTTACTTTGTGAAAAACAAAAGACAGTTGATGAACTTGAACACAAGCCTGTGATGTGTGATGTAGACAGTATCAGTCTTTTCTATCACATTTACACTACGTAAATTACCAGTTCCTGTCTAGCCTAGGTACAGGCACAGTAGTCCATGCTACTGGCAGTGGTATTAGTAGTAGTACTACTACTACTAGTACTAAGTTATAGGCGACAAGTAGTACCAGTAGTAGTACTACTACTACTAGTACTAAGTTATAGGCGACAAGTAGTAGTAGTAGTACTACTACTAGTACTAAGTTATAGGCGACAAGTAGTACCAATAGTAGTACTACTACTACTAGTACTAAGTTATAGGCGACAAGTAGTACCAGTACTACTAGTACTAAGTTATAGGCGACAAGTAGTACCAGTAGTAGTAGTACTAGTAGTACTACTACTGGGAGTGTGGTACAGCGGTTTGAGTGTTCGCTTCTTTGCCCAAAGGTCGCCGGTTCGATCCCCAGACGTGGCTTATTCTGCACAGCTGCTTTGCAGACTTGCAGTGGTGGGTGACGTCTTCCTTGGTGGAATTTCGGTTGGATTTAATGGGTTCTTTGTGTCGCAATAACTTCGCTCATATCAGCTGCAATGCAGTGGTGACCAACAGGTTGCTCTCACTTCTTTGAGAAAGTGGTCAAAGATCGAGGTACACTCACGTCCGTCAGATGGGGATGTTAAATGGCGGTCCCGGGAGCAGGATGGGATAGATGGGTGCATGCATTGCCTGCCTCGTAATGTCTGGACACTGGTCGAAAGAGAAGGCTTGTTATAGCTGGTCTTCATCCACGATCACAACCTGGACAGGGGTTTCTACATGAGCTGGCTTCCTAACCCCTTAATATACTAAATAGTACTCTTACTACTAGTACTAGTAATACTACTACTACTACTCAGCACTAGTACTAGTACTACTAGTAATAAGTACTAGTACTAGTTGTTACTTACTAGTACTTAGTAGTACTTAGTAGTACAAGTACTACTACTAAGTACTAGTGCAGTGTTAACGGGCTTAGTCTATGAATATACCACTACTTTTGTTAACACAATAGCACTAGCAGATAACAATCTAATTTTGCTTACAAAGGTCAGCAGGCCCACGGATGCAGTGCTTTAAAAAAAATTGAATCCGGTTTCTGTAGTAGTACGTTCCACGCAAGTTCTTTTCTTCAGCTTCCCTTCTAATTCATCCTCTAGGCTCTAGCCTCGGTATACAATTACTGGGCGTATTGGAAAGCCGCCTAGTAGATTAGCCTACCCTATTCTGGCCACCTGTAACCAATGCGTCACCGCACACTACAACAGTACCAGTAGTACTACAGTGTACCACTGACTGGGGTACTGTACTGTGCTGTACTGTGCTGTACTGTGCTGTAC
>JAODAG010303754.1:0-12509 GCA_027574785.1 Orphnurgus asper | reverse complement strand
GTATATATATACTGCATATATACTGCATATATATATACTGTATATATATATATATATATATACTGTATATATATATACTGTATATATATATATATATATATATACAGTATATATATATGCAGTATATATATGTATATACTGTATACAGTATATATGTATATAAATATACTGCATTATGTGTATTATAAGGATTGGACAGTACAGTTAGTATCAAATGGGTACTGTACAGTGGCTCTTGAGGTGTGACTCATTCAAAGAGGTTTAAACCTTCATCTCCTTGTGCTGCTGTTTGTTGGTAGGGGTGGAGCTATATAGTAGGTTGAGGTTCCTTTAACTGGTCAGTAATGACCGATAAATTCCTGTACCTCCGTTTTAATGCACTATAAGCGTGTCATGTTGCTCTTATTAACTTAATCCTCTTAATCTCTCTCTCCCCCCTTTTCTCTCCCTCTCTCTCTCTCCTCTGAATATTCAGCAGCCCTAAGAAGCCTGCGGAGAAGGCAACCATGTCCCTGGCTAGAGTCGGAGCGAGGACCGCCCTCTCCTTCGCCTTCGCCTTCCTCAGGCGGGCCTGGAGGTCCGGGGAGGACTCAGACCTCTGCTCGGAGCTGCTCCAGGAGTCCCTGGAGGCACTGCAGGCGCTCCCCGAGGCGACCCTGTTCGACGAGTCGAAGCTCTCGAAGGTTTGGCTGGAGGTGGTAGACAAAGCGACGTCCTTCCTCAAATCGGTGGTGGTCGGGTGAGTCGGCTCTTCCTTTACCGTCTTCCTTTATCGCCGTTTCCATGGCTCCGCTTTCGCTTTAACGCCTCCGACGCCGAGGGCTCAGTAAATCCGTGCCATCAAATTGGCGGGTGTACTGTATGTGTACCCAACTTGCCAACTTTCTGTTTTTCTTATCCTACCTTCAGCGACCTGAACGCCTGCGCCAGCGCCAAGGATTCCGACACCATCCCCTTCACCGACCAGCACAGGGCGCTGGCGCTCCTGCTGGAGCTCGCAGTCCAGAGGGGCACCCTCAGCCACCTGCTGGATGCAGTCCTGCTGCTCCTACAGCTCTGGGACAACGGGGTACAGGAGAGGGACAATCGAACCAGCCCCCGAGGGACCACCGCCCCGCTCGTGCCTCTGCTGAGGAGGCTTCAGAACATTCCAAACCCGAAGGGTTTACACGCGCACGAGGTGGCCACGACCCACTCAAACGAGGTAAGAAGCCCAAATCTCGGTCGACGGGGGTTCGAGACCCGCGATGCCGAAAGCCGCCGTTGATTATCGCCGTAAAAAAATAAACCCCGCAGTTGCTCTGTCCTCGTCCAACCTCGTGCCGATTATTCGGCACGGATCGCTCGTCGGCATTTCGAAAAAGCTCATTCGCAATCCTTTAGATATGAAGTGGGGTATTCGGTGTCACCGGAGTCTCTGACGTCGTAACGTGTCGTGTCAGAAAATGTTCAAGTGACCGGCTTCGTTGGTCGTTTTTTGTTGTTGCTATGTTGACTTACAGGTACAGCTTTAATGTTGACCCGAAAATTGACAGATTTGGCAAACGTCTCAATTCTCGTAGAGATGTATACAAGTCAAGATTAAGTGCACTATGGTCCTACATATGTGTATAAGTGGTTTCGAAGAGACGACGAACGTTTTTATATAAGTCATAAGCATGTTATGATGTAGAGGAATTGGCAAAATGAAAAGAAAAGGAAAAAGAAATGAAAAGAATGAAATAGGATTGTCAGCATCTTTCCCCAAATATCTCAATTTACATCATGTGTTGCCTTAAATTTAAGTAGGCAGCACTGGGATATTCACATGGGTAGACAAACAAATTGGTGGGGGGGGGGGGTGGGAGTTCATGTACCATTAAAGCAACCTATTTAGTTTGGTTTAAAGAAATATAAATAATAATAACATCCTTTGTCTCTTCTCTTGCGGTCTGTTTTCCTTAAACACGGTTTGTTTTAAGAACGTGAAAATTTTGTTCCTGAAATCTTTGTGCATTGTTTTTTTTCTTCTACATCCGCCAACCCGCAGGGCCATCGGGAGACGACGAGCAAACACCCGACGGAATCCTTCCTGAGGTACCTGAGGCTGCCGGAGGACGACGACGCCTACATAGACCTCCAGCAGGCTGCCGTGGTCGCCATCGCCCACCTAGACCGGCTGGCCACCCCGTACATGCCTCCACCGCTGACTCAGAAGGTGAAGGGGAAAAATTCCCACCCTTCGCCGTTCAAGCGAGATTTTGTGTCGTAAAAAAAAGGTTTTCAGTTCAAGGCTGGCAGACCTAGTAGAGATTATTTTTAGCGCATTTTTAAAATGGACGTTCCTCTACTTCAAATTTGTTTCTTCGCCAGACTAGTAAGTTGTTTGGTGTTGGGGAGGGGGGAAATAATTACCCCGGCATTTGTGCTCCAAAACAAGATTTTCAACAAAATGGTTGCATCGAAATGTTCCGCCGTCATGGTTTCGAAGTTGCACGGGCCACGAGAAGGATTTTTGCAGCGTGGTATTTTTGATGGTGATTTTGGCCAATGTGCCGCCGATATTCACTGGCGGGGCTGGTGTTGTGACCTCGATGGTGGGAGATTTTATTTGGTACGAAGTATTTTTTTGAACTGGTTTCAAGCTGACCAAGGAGGAATGAAACCTTGCACCGCAGGCACCAACAACAAGTTTGAAAATAAGTGGGAGGCTAATCCCCCACCCATAAATCGCTCCTCGCCCCATCCCTGTAAGTTAATGTCCCTCCCCCCACTCCACCTGTTCTATGCCGGAACGAACCTTACTCAACCTGCATTGATAGGCAATACAGCGAGACCCATCCTTGCATGCTCGATATTTGAAAAGAAAGAAAACTCAAACGACCGATATGACAAACCTGCGGATAAATGTGAAAAAGGAAATAAAAATAAGTCCTCGTCGAATTTAACGAGATTCAATGGGGATTTAATGAAATGCCCACATTGATTCATTTGCTGCAAAAGTCAGCCAGCCTAGCACCCTACATCTCGTTACGAAGCTTACATCCATCGTGGATGCAACAATCGTTGCCGCGGGGATTCTTTCTTAGAGGACCGTACGTGTGCAGTAGTAATGCATCATCTCCACAAAAGCCACCCGTTAAATGTTACGGGGTCATTTTGACAGACAGGCAGCAGTATACTGCCAGGGATCGTTTCCCCTTAGGTTGAACGAGAGAATTCAGGAGTAAACATCGCTATCGGGTAATTCCGCATTTCCCAGTTTTTCGTGTTCGGCCAAGCCGAGAGACCTCTTATCTCAAAACCCCCGAGAGACATCGTGCATATTTTTACGTTTTTAGACGAAAATTGAAACGGGAGAAGGGGCTTACACGACAAACACGCTTACTCGTAGTTCCCGTCGGGATAAAATTTCCGCGATCGTTCCGAGCGTCTCGCCATGAACGGTGCTACAACAGATTACAGTAGTCTGTAGGTACGATAGTCTTATTTTCACCGCCCACGACAGGCGTGAAGTGTCATCCGAGGTGGGCGGTGAGAGGATCTTGGAAGTGGGAATTTCATAGAAACGCAGCTCTAAGCTGCAACTGATTGCACTCGAAGCAGCAGCAGGGATATAATTTCCGTGGATGAATAAGTAGACTTGCAAGTCTGCTCTATAGGTAATGAATGACCTTGTCAATGGTACAGTATGTATCAGTATGAAATGAAACCGATTAAAATGCCACGTTTTCAACGTCTGTGTTTTGTTTTAACGAACAGGGGCCGCTGATCCCATCGTCGCAAGAGATTTACGGGTGGGGTCTCCTTCCGTTCAGACCGGACAGCAGCAGCAGCAGCTCCTTCGGCAGCCCCGTCCAACTGGAGGCATTCAGCAAGCTGGGAGTGGTCCACATGTGCGTCTCCGAGTGGTGTCTGCTGATACTGACGAGGACCGGGGACGTCTACATGCAGTATTTCAACAACGAAGAGCAGGTCAGTCCTGAAGTTTATGACAGGCCGCAGAGTTTTCACGAGCCAGGGGTCGTAAAATCTCGCAGACTCTCGGAGACGCAGCCGACGTTTTACGTGCGCGAAGCGACAATCCGACGCATTAGGCCTCAATTTCTTGACGTGTCGTCAACTTTTTTCTTCTTTTTTTTAAACATTTTTTGTACGCGTTCATATGTCGTTAAAAATGCTTGTGTCACGTCCGACTACGTTTTAGATTAAAAGTTTCGAATATTTTATATTTAATATTTTATTATGATCCCCGCAAACGACATTTGGACGTCATCCGTTTCCAAGTTTACCCGTGTACATCACCGACCGGCCTCCTGTCATTTCGTGACGGATATTGAATTTATTTTTGTCTCGTAAGGACACTAGGGGCTGTAATCGAGCAGCCCGGGTAAAATTCATGATTACGATCGATCGACATCTATGCCAAATATTCCCAAAAATACAATTTCTTGTATTGGTCCCGATATATGCTTATGTGTATTAATCCCATGCATGTTTGAACTTTTCGATGACATCGTCAGATGAATCACTGAGTTGATGGTCTACAATAAAACAATATAATATATATATTTGACTCCTAGAGGTTAATGTCTAATCCTTTATTATAATCATTTTTTGAAACAATAATTCCGACGTGGCTGATTACTTTGATCCTTAAATGTTTCAGAAACCTGCACTGAGGTAGTAAGTAGTGTTGGGAATTAGAAATGACTGATTATTGCAGACGAAATTTAGGAATAAATTTGACTTGATTGATTTGATTTAAACGTACGCTTATTTGGAAAGTCGTAGGGGTTTTAGTGAATGATGACATGCTGTAAATAATCAAAATAATTTCTGTTGTCTTGTGAGTAATTGGTAATAATTTTTTGTTAATATTCAAGATGAATTTGAAAAACCTTTCTGCTGCGACCTAACCGTGATATTTATATCCAGGGCTTTGGGGACATCTGGGAGGGGGAAGGTTAACGTTTCGTTGTGGCCTCTTTTTACTCGTTTCCGCCACACCCACCCTCCAACTTTTGCTTCGGTGGTATGTTCTGGAGGTACTTTAACGATGACCATTATTTATATACTTGTCAATTCATTCGACAGAGTCTCCATTTTGTGGAGGAGCTGTCCAACAAAGACGTGGTTCAAGTGGCAACGTACCACGAGGGGCACCATTATTTAGCTCTGACGGCGACCGGGGAAGTCTACGTCTGGGGAAATGGGGACGATGCAGGGTATGTTCTGTTTTCCTGTTTACATAATACTTGTTACCTGTGAAGCATCGGAGGACTGAAAGATAATTCAACCCTTATTGCCGCTGCTTTAGAACTTCTACCGAATCAGAGGTACTGATGTGCCTTCAGCCAGAATTCCATATGTGTACAGATGTGTGAAATTCCGGATCAGTAGAAATCGCTCACATTGAACTTTTAAACAGGCGCGATTCCATCGGAACGGATCTGGTCGTGTTTTCGGGGCCGGATGCGAAGACGGCAAAGCCGATCGCTCCATGTGGGCGATTGGTACGGCATTATCCGTATGCGGTAACTCTGTAAACTGACATTTTCGCCAACACCCCCCCCCACCTTGACTTTTTATTGCATTCATTTTCAGTATAAAAAGTGAGATCAACATGGGTCAGCTGCTCTTTATAGACAATTGAAAGTCTCTGTCCGACATAATAAGCTTGGACGACGCATTTGGAGCCACGTTGATGGCGGTACAGGTCTACCTTATTTCTCGTTGACCTGATCGTTGACCTGTTTCTGCACGTCGGATTTGCATGTGGTATCTGCTTCCGTTCTAATGCAGTCCTTGCTTATTTATGTGTTCAAAGCCAAGGAAACTCTTTTTATTTTCTTCGTTATTAACCTCTGCTTTGCTAAGGATATTTATTTTGATGAATGTCAAGTAAAACAAAAGGAATCACAGCCGAGCTTTCTTTCGTAACTGACCGTCGAGGACCACGAAGGTAAACCCTGATATCTTCCTTCCAAAAATGATGGTTCGTTGAGACTTGAGATGGCGCTCACCTTTTTTGTAATGTTTTTAACAGGATTACGGAAGAACCTGCTCTGGTGCAGGGGCTGCCTGACCCCGACTCGGGAAACCCGGTGGCCTCGATCGCCTGTGGCGCGGAGTACAGCGCGGCGGTGACTACGAATGGTGAACTGTACACCTGGGGGAAAGGAATGTATGGCAGACTAGGACATGGTAAGGAACTAGATATTGGATAGAGGTAAGGTATCCATACACCTGGGGGAAAGGAATGTATGGCAGACTAGGAGCTGTTAAGTGTATGTAACATAGAAGGAGGAAATGTGGAGGAAACCAATGGTCCGTTTGCTGGTAACAGTTTGCATTGAGCTTGTTAATGTTTGTGCTGCTTTATCAAAATCATTGCTCCATCACTGCAGTATTCCCCTCTGATGCAAAACTGTACACTATGTACAGAGATTGGAAAGACACCAATGACTAGTAGGTCATCGTTTCTTCCAAGTATCTACTGTTCCCTCTCACTGCCATGATGGACAGTCCTGCTTGTTGGGTAACATATACCTATTTGTGCCCTGGATTGGATTCCTTTCGTATGCTAACGTCGCCGCACATAGTGATGTATCGTGTAATTTGATTGGGCTGATGGATCCACATGTGGGAGATGATAATTTAGCATACTGCGCTGTTTGGAAACGAACAGAGGCGAACAAAGTCTATAGAATACTTGTAATTTCTCCGTTGCCATAATGTCACAGTCTTTTATGACGTGGTTTAGACTTTTCTGGTTTGAGCCAGAAATCTTTTAAACTAAATAAATTCTAATTTTTTTTTTTGGACATGCATCTCCACTCTAGGTACAAGCGAAGACCAACCTAAACCCAAACTCGTGGAGGGGTTGGAAGGTCATCATGTGAAGCAGGTAGCCTGTGGAGGGATCAATGGCCAGACTCTTGTCCTCACCGTATCGGGTGAGTGATCTTTGTCTGTCGTTGATATGTTGGGTTGACCGGAAATAAAATATGGATTATGATGTTTTTACCATTTTTGTTCGTTCCTACTATAAAGGCGCATGTATTTCAATATTTCTGGTACAACGAGGAAATCAGTAAACACACTACTCTTGTAATATTTCTCTACAGAGTGAGGTAATAAGTAAACATACTACTTACTATAAAGGCATGTATTTTAATCTTTCTGTATACTTGTGGCTGCATATCATCCCTGAAGTTTGCTTTGACTGTTTATGCTAATCAATCAGTACGTATGCTTTTAGTAAGCTCATTACAAATTTTGACTTCTTGGTGCAGGAAACTCTTGTAAATGTTCATAGTTTAATCTATTATGAAACAGTAATTTTCGTGTGTCATGTGACTAGTCAGGATAGTGTAGTTTACAACTGATGGAGACCTATTTTCTTGATTGCATCATTTCATTAACAAGCAAATTTTTAAGCAAGTAAAAGTATCTCTTAATTGTAAGTCTTTTTTTTAAAGATGGCAAGTTGATGGGA
Source organism: Orphnurgus asper (assembly GCA_027574785.1). Classification (NCBI taxonomy): domain Eukaryota; kingdom Metazoa; phylum Echinodermata; class Holothuroidea; order Elasipodida; family Deimatidae; genus Orphnurgus; species Orphnurgus asper. The sequence continues at coordinate 5,029 of JAODAG010303754.1, read as the reverse complement.
ATTATATAAACATGAGACCTTTTTTTTTTCTTCCCCATTCACCACAGGGTCGGTTTATTCTTGGGGGAACGGAGACTTTGGCAAGCTTGGTAGAGGGGGCAGCGAGGGCAGCAAACTACCGCTGCTGGTGGATAAATTGGTCGACTGCCAGATCAGTCATGTTTCCTGCGGTTCTCAGTTCTCGGTGGCGTTGTCGAAAGAGGGAACCGTATGGACCTGGTGAGTAGAAACTTGGAAGAATCAAGTGGCGTCGCATACTTGTTTTTGAACCCAAGGAAACAAAATTCTGCCGCCATTTGGTCACTTTATAAAAACGAGACTGTGTATGGCCGTCTTCCAAAATTATTTAAAGCGTGTTTTGTTTTTGTTTTACTTTTCAAAGGGGTAAGGGGGACAACAATCGATTAGGCCATGGCAACGAGGACCACCAGAGGCACCCCAAACTACTGGAGACGCTCCAGGGCAAGCCCGTGGTGGACCTCTACCCGGCCAACAGCCACGTCATCGCCCTCACGGACGCGGGGGAGGTCTACTGCTGGGGCCGTAATGACCAGAGGCAGCTGGGGCTGGGGGAGGACTTGGGCAAGGAAGGGAAGAGTGAACCCGTCCTCGTGACCCAGTTGGAGGGAAGAACTCTCTGCGGGGTAGCCTGCGGGACTGCACAGGTGAGTCGAGCCCTAGCCGAGTTGATGTGGCGGCAGGGTTAGGGGGGACCCTAACCGTATCAGTATGAGGCTCATCGAAAGCCCCTGTCGGTGGTTAGTCTCATTTGGGTGACGTAGGGGAAGGAAGCATTTCTATCTGAGGTTTCATTTAAAACCCTGTCAGTCATTAGTTTAGTTTGGGTGTCGTAGTTTCATATCAAACCCTGTCAGTGGTTACTTTAGCTTGGATGATGTAGGGGGAGGAAGCACTTCTGACTGGGTTCTTCATATAAACTTATGTCAGTGGTTAGTTCAGTTAGGGTGTTGTAGGGAGAAACCTTTCTTTCTGAGGTCCATGTAAAACCCTTGTCAGTGGTTAGTTTAGTGGGTGATGTAGGGAATGAACTTAGCCTTTGACATGATATTCATGTAAAGTAAATATAATGTAAAACCCTGTCAGGTTAGTATATTTTGAGTGATTTTGGGGTAAGAAGCCTTTCTATCTGAGGTCCATGTAAAACCCTGTCAGGTTAGTATAGTTTGGGTGATGTAGAGGTAAGAAGGCTTAAAAGCTCAAATCAAACCCAGTCGGTGGTTATTCATGGATGAACACCGTCTTTAACAAGCTGTGAAATGTTCCTGTTCCCTGGGACCGCTGTTAAATGTTTCTGCTCCCTGGGACCGCTGTTAAATGTTCCTGGGACCGCTGTTAAATGTTCCTGCTTCCTGGTGATATATAGATATAAAGATTCCAAGACTTGACGTTTTTGTCCTTTCTTCTTCAGAGCTTTGTTTGGACGTCAAGTGCCAACTGGTCAGTGGGATTGAGGGTCCCTTTCAGTGTCCACGTGGTCCGACCGACCTTCGAGAGGCTGGACCTTCTGCTCCAGAGGGTGTGCGATGGGCTGGAACAGTCTAAGGATTGGCCGCCCCCGCAGGAGAAAGAGTGCATGGCAGTAGCAGGCCTGAATCTACTTAGGCTGCAGGTAAATCGGGAACTACCTATTCTGCAAAAGGTCACGAGTCAGGGTTCGGGAGGGGGTTCAGGTCTTCCCGTTTGGAAGAACAAGTAACCTCGTTTTATCGCTTCAAATAATACTTTCGCATCAATAAAACAAAAACAATCTATACTAACATGCAAGTGTATCTGTTCCCACATAGTGCCTAACTGCTACTTCTAGAACCGCCCGTTCAAATGGAACGTTTGACGCTCTTCGATTGACGGATCTGGACAGGCCATTCGGTCGATTTGGTCTGACCTTACCTTGCCTGGTAGGACTCAACATTGTGGTGCTTTATATACAGACTGCTTAATCAATTTCTTGGTACTTGACCCCACGACCTAGGTGCGCCTCTCCCGAGGGTCCCATGGTCCGGGGTGAGCACTCGGTCAGTAGAGTGGTACTCGTCGCGTGTAAGGATGACATTTGTGTTTTCCTCTTTTTTTTTTTTTTTGTAACCTTCTTTTCCCATCAGTTACACGCAGCGATATGCCAGAACGAAGATCCTGCCAAGTTGGGCTTAGACTGCAGCAGCCCCCTCCTGTCCAACCTCAAACAGAGAATCGTCGACCTGGCCAGTAATGCCGGGGTCGTGCCGTCGGTCCAAATGGCAGCCCAGTCTGCCCTGCAGACAGGGTGGTCCTTGCTTCTACCAACTGCCGAGGAGAGGGCTAGGGCCCTCTCTGGTCTCTTGCCCAGTGCCGGTGAGTGTTTGAGGCGTTACATGTGGCTAGCTGCCGACGGCCCGGGGTGCATTGCAAGTTTCATTCGTTGGATTGATGGCGCCTGTCAGACGCCCGTACCTGTAATGTATTTATGCAAAACCGCACGTGACAATGCATGAATTGTTCCAAAACACATTGAACCAACCTTTTTTTGATGGCAATTGCATTAATAACAAACAAAAAACGTCCCAAAAAACCATCATGTTATTCCGGTTCTCTGGAGGGAATGTTGACAAAATTGCGGGTGAAGCAATTTTGTAAATTTAAAAAAAAAAATGAATGTTAGAGATAGAGAGAGACCTTAGAACAGACAAGAATCTGGCAGAATTGTCGGGTGAGATTTGAATCTGTGCACAGTTGGCCACTTTGACCTGTCACAGTTTAGAATACCCAGGTACAAATTTTATTGTAGCGTCACCATATTGCCTCTGTTCTTTTGGTATCTGCAAGAAAACAGGAAAATCCTTCGCTTTTAACCGAGAATTGAGAATGAGTTTTCATGATGGTGATTGCTATTTTTTTTTTTTTCCTTCGGACCGCCAGGCACCGATGCGATATCGATGGCTCCGGGGCACCGGTTCATGATGGACCTGCTGGTGGGCAGCCTGATGGCCGACGGGGGCCTGGAGTCGGCCCTCCATGCAGCCATCTGGTCGGAGATGAGAGAGATGGACAGCCAGCGGGAGAAAGAGGTAGCGGACGAAGAAGACGTGATGGGGGATGAAGAACACGGGGAGAGAGGTAAAGAACCATCATCTTCCAGGTTCTCTCTGCTGCTGCCTTCTTCTTTTTTTTTTTAAAAATGCCTGTTTTTGAATCTCGGCCAAGAGTTTGCCCCTTTTGCGGCGACGTTTGTGTTCGCTGGAATCAACCCCCACCCCAAACAATTCCGTCGGCTAAAAACGACAGATTTTAAATGTCTGTCTCTTTTTGACCAGCTCCGTCCGAGGAGGAGAGAGTCGACGTCAGGAGACGCCAAGGATCGGTGAAGAAACGGAAGAGGAAACCTCAGCCGGCGTCCCAGGAGATCACCACCAGTATACCTTTACTCCAACTGGTGCAGCAGCTGTTAAGGTAACGGACGAACCACTTACCGGAGCGGGAAAGAGTTTTGATCTAGTATAGTAAGCCTCGTGGGCCCATAAAAACCTTGTCCGGGATGTGATCGTGGGATGAACACCGGCTTTGACAAGACAAGCCTTTCTCTTTTCAACCAGAAGTTAACCAGGCAGGCATGTGACCATCCCCTGGACCCGCCATTTAATGTCCCCATCTGACGGATGCGAACGAACCTCGTTATGTTCATCACCACCGCGCTTCAGCTGTTCTGAGCAAAGTTATTGAGACACCAATGAAACCCACACATTGGAGATCGAACCGAAAGCCACCGAAACACCGTGGAAGACTCCACTCATCACCACTGCAAAGCAGCTGTGCTGTCATGCATGGGGATTGAACCGGCAACCTTTGGACTAACCTCACTCACCTCAAATAGTCCTCAAAGGTCCTCAACTCTGGTAACTCGGGTGTTGCACTTACGCCTCCCAGTATTTGAAAGATCGTTTGGGAATTATACCCCTTTGCGGTTCCTGTGACCTCCCCCCCCCCCCCCTCCCAGCCAGAGAAGCTCATGTGTATAACTCATATACATTTTTATGATTCTTAATGACATTAAAATTCCTCCCCCCCCCCCACCTCTCCGTCTGCATGAAGGGGAGCCGTTCGTACGGTTTTATTTTATTAATTTTCTCCTCAGGAATGCATCGACGGTCACCCTGTCCAAACTCCAAGAGTTCTCCACCGAGTTCACCAAGGAGGAGGAGTCGTCGGTATCCCCGGAGAGGAAGGAGAGGTCCACCTCCCTGGAGCTGCTGCTCAAGTTCCAGAGGCTCCTGGTCAGGAGCCTGTACCCGTCCCATCAGGAGGGGCTACGGGCCATCAGTCAGGAAATAGGTCAGAGGCTGACATTCTCCACGTTGAATATCCCGACCCCCCCCCACAGCAAGCAACGCTTGCTCTTGCCATTATAACGTCGTGAAATATTCGTCTACTGTTAAATATAAGGGATGACAAACGGGCCGCGGGTATTCTTTTCGCACACACTCTAGCAGATTTGATTCGGTAAGAACGGCTTGGTACGACGAGCCTCCTCCGCGGTTTGTTTCGTAAACGAAGCGTGTATTCTCCTCGTCCTCCCTCTTACAGATTCGGAGATGTTGGGCGTCGGCTCCCTGCTGTGCAAGTACGTATCGATGCTCAGCGCCCACGTGCGGAACGTCCTGACGGTCGCCACGAACCTGGTCACGCAGACTCCCCAGTGCTTCGGGTCCGTCTCGGAGTTGATCGCCTCCGACCTGTCAGGTGAGCGACTGTGCAAGATTCCGCACTTTTTAAGGCCATTCCGGGTCGGCAACAGCTTGTGCGGCCATTTTTCGCGGCATCGTTCGCTTACGAGTGTGAGGCGTAGCAAAAATCCCCGTTTATTATCTCATATCACTTACTAGCATTCATTGTGTCAGTGGTGCGTGAAGGTTATGCGGTCTATTGCCAGAGTGCTGGTACCAGGAAATTAGAGTTTTGTGCTCCAACAGTGCCATACCCTACATATTACGTGGCACTACACTCGCCCACTGATCTCTAAGTTTTAACATCCCGATCG
>JAODAG010303088.1:2093-12516 GCA_027574785.1 Orphnurgus asper | reverse complement strand
TAGTATCTGTGGTGATCATGTGTAGTATCTGTGGTGATCATGTGTAGTATCTGTGGTGATCATGTGTAGTATCTGTGATGTTCATTAGTAGTTCTGTGACTAAGATCATGTGTAGTATCTGTGGTGATCATGTGTAGTATCTGTGATGTTCATTAGTAGTTCTGTGGCTAAGATCATGTGTAGTATCTGTGATGTTCATTAGTAGTTCTGTGGCTAAGATCATGTGTAGTATCTGTGGTGTGGAAGATAGCACGCACTTGTTAATGGTGGAGCTCTCCTGGAACAGAGCAGACATTACGTGGCACTATAAGTCCAATGATCTCTGTGTCTTAACAGTCCTAACGAATATGATTGGGGCAGGGAGGCTGGTCAGTTGCATATATACTGCCGTAATTTGGTCTACTGCCCAAGTTCTTTCTTGGGTGGGTTTTCTTAAAAACCAGCTAAGCACCAAAGTCATCCACTTTCAAAAGAGGGAGTGGGACATGTTCATATTTAGTAAGCTGTGTCACCATCTGTTTACCTGTACTTGGTTACTCTGTTGTCCCTGTAATATAACTTGCTGCACCTGACTTTGGTTGTTTTGATTCTGCGTCGTCAGCGACTCACTCTGAGACTGCAGCTGCTGAGGTTGGACCACTTGAATGGTTTGCTTGAATGAGAGGGGAAGGGGGGAGAAAAAAGATCAGAGGTCGTAGGGTCATGTGGGAGTGCTTTGGCTGCTAACACCGACAACTTATGTGCTTGTAAACGGCGTAACCTGCTACGGAGGGGCCTCACTGTGTCAAATAGTCGCAGATAATTGCTGGCATTTGCTGCAGCGTAAAAGTTTGAACAGTACAAATCGGTCTCTTTTCGAAATTATAAATTTCTAGGTCCAAAATTATACATGGCTACAATTGGCAGTACAGTACTGCAGCTGTAATCTTACACATCTCTAAAAGTTCTCAGAGCTCCTCCCAGATCGGTACTTCAGGAGTCAAGTGGACAACATATTCCAGGCTAGCAACTAATCCTGGTGGGCCACAGGTTGTCGCCAATCAGGTGGAAGATCTTAGAACCCTGTGACCTCCAGTACCAGATCCGTAAACAGGCGTGGTACACCAGTATATTATGGTTCCCCTGCATATATCACTGGGTTCCTGGAGGACCGTTCACTCTGATAAAGATTTCATACAAAACCTTGAAGCCATAAAGCAGACACTGACCTTGGAATTTGTTAACTAGCCTATTGCCTACCTGGAGTTGCTGATTGGCAGATGATCCACTGGGAATCTGCAGCTGTACTGTTCCTGATTGGTTCCCTGCGACCTGAAGAGTGATTGGTTGAGCCCCTGATATTATTTGACCTCCACTGACCTGGACCACCTGCAGACATAAAAAAGAGAGCACAGGGGGTTTACCACACAGGCATCACACCCTGACACTTACTAATCCAGAAATCTGTGGGTAGAAATTAGACAGATTTGTCCTACCCAAGAATAAACCTAATGGCATAGTCATGCATAGGTGCAGAGATTTGGTCGGAAAAAAACAACTGCTAAAAAAAGGTCCAATTTAAAAGGTGGACTTGATACACAGAACTACTTTCTTAAAGGAATTTGTATAACTTCATGTTAAGACCCCCCCCACCCAAATATAGGATATATACATGAGTGTTATATTTATATGTTTGTGGATAGGCTAGTACATACACATGTTAAATACACTATATTTCAGGTATATATAGGCCTACCACCTCAAATATGTGGTAAAGGAGTAAGTACAAGTTAGGGAATAGACTAGTATCTATTATACTATATTTGAATTAAATACCAAGGGAGGATTAATACATGCTGACTGCTTAGGTCATAAACCATCAATTCCTGTTTAGATAACTTTGAGTATCTGATGGGATGAATGCAGTGTACAACTGAGAAGAATAGTGCACTGTAAGTGTATTGAATGTATCCCTAGAAGTGGTTGGTGACCCTACGTTGAGATCAGTAGCCTGGCAGATGTCCACATAATACTCATTTGTCTTCATCTCCATAGGGTCCTTTCTAGGTCCAATTTTTTTTGTAACCGGCACCTTTCTGTAACTGGCACAGACTATAGTGAGAGACCTGTATATGGACCTACCTGTTGGTTCTGTCCTTGCGCTAGCTGAATCTGCTGAAGTCCCGTTGACTGACTTTGAGAGGTCTGGATAGCAGATAACTGGTCGGAGCTCAGGGCCAGCGACACACCAGAGTTTGACTCCATGATGTCCGAATCTGTTCAGGCCGTGACCACAAATCAGTCTCTGTACTCCTGAGAGGAAATTAACAGATCCATGAGAAACAATGAATGCAGCCTCAATTATACACACAAAGATTAAACTTTGTCAAACACAAACTATGCTAACTTCTGTCTATGCTAATTTCTGTATATATGTACAGTAGGCAGGATTTCACCACAAAAGTGGGGGAGGGGTGGGAGACCCATGTGAAATGTTCAAAATCAGAAATTAAGTTAAGCTAATTTTGCTGTTCTGCAGAATACCACCCACAAGAATGTTTGGTGTCATGGATCAATCTGCTCCTGTATTTAACCTGCAAATCGAGACCATTTCTGCTAACTGCATAGCCCCACAGCCTAGCTCCCTCTACAATGTATTAATGAACCTACATGAAGGCCGTTTACCTGCCTAGCCTTTCGATCAAACTAACATTATGTCCGAGTGAAATGGATACGACCTAGACTCATTCCCACAAGTTCTTACAACCACAGACTAGTCCCTGTAGATTCTTTAAAGGATACTATTCCTACTTTCTTACTGCATAGCCTCATACTATGACACTTTCTTCAGATTAAAGTAGACCCTAGCCTACCTAGCCTACCTAGCCTACTTGACCTGGAATATCCTCCATACAGTCCCAACTTCGACTTCCATTGTGTGGGGTAGAACAGTTACTCCAGACTGTAGACCGTGACAGTAGTGGGTTAGAGGTCATAGTTGAACGTTTTCTGAGTAAGGAACGCTACACCAGGTAGTGTACGAGATTGGTATGTAGAGTCCGGCCGGCCCATACATGCATGAAGATTTTCTCCTCCGCCACTACCAATCTCCTTTCAAGAGAACGTATATATATCGATGCTCTCTGAACAAACCTCTTCAAACTACAGTGCATTCAAATGCCTGAGTAATAAATTTCCCTTGATTAAATGAACCATTCTGCACCAGATTACAGGCTGCAGGCAATATTCTTCCATTTGTGACTTTCACAGAACTTTTAACCCAATATAGTTCCAGAGCTATGCCATGTTGTTGTGGTTTCCTTGGTACTTAAACCTCTTGAAGGTTAATGGCTTTACCAAACATTAGTCACATCATAGTGGCTGAGTGACTGCTTCTTACTATTGGAGTCCAAAGGATGCTGGTTCAACTCCAGCCCAGGTATGAATTGTTCAGTACAGCTGCTTTGCACAGGAGTACACTCTTCCATGCTGCTTAATGATTTGGTAATAGCTTTGTTCATCTGTAGTGGTAGTGAAGATATTGGTCTTCTCTTTTCCCTCGGTCTTTGAGACAGTGGTCATAGACCAAGGTACAGCCTGACATGGATGGGGACGTTAAATGGCTGTCCCGGGAGTAGGATGGGATAGTGGATTGCCTCGTCAACTTCAGGCATTGGTCTAAAATAGAAGGCTTAGTTCTTCTACAATCAACATGTTCAGGATTTCTTGAACTTGATTTCGTGAAAGGTACTTCATAAATTAACTATCACAGTACCAGCAGTACAGTTATTTTGATCCTTGAACATATCCTAGCATTTCCGGAACGTTATGCAAACCTCCAAAATGCCATCGTTTCCGATATGAGGGTAATTTCAAAATAAGGAATTAGAAGACTAAATGGAAATGACTGATATCTCACATATTAGTTACGTAGTTCTCGACCAAAATACGATTAGAAACATTGTTATATATGTATACTCACGTTACTAAATACCTTTCAGAAAATCGTCAACTAGATTGATTTTCTGGGTAATGCAGGACTTGATGGTGTAATGTTTACCGCCATGTTGAACGTCGCCTGATTTTTCAAAGAATAACAGTTATTCACACGACCTCTTCATCAACAGTCGACCTTTTTCGTGTGCCTTCCGCTGAGTTATTATTACCTATTGCTACCCTGTGTGAAGGATTGCTATTGAACAGTGTAGTCTTATTAAGTATCAGAGGGGTTTCTCTGCATGTGGTACAGTCATTACGAAAATTGTGCCGTACCTGCATTGCTGCATCAAGAATTGTCGCCTCTTTTTCTTCCAACAAATGAAACGGTTCCTCGGTAAGGTTTATGTCACATATGCATGTATCCAGCGTTAGACATTCCCTGAGGTTCATTTTGTGAGTATAACGCGAGTATTACTGATTATCGCTGTTAGTGTTACTGTGTTAGAGAATCTGGTACATTCTGTACCGGATAACAGGGATTTACTAGCACTGCCAGTAGCATATCGAAAACAGCCTACTTTTGGGGTACATAATTCTTGTAAGACCACCTCAAATATTATTATACATACAATATACATGAGTATCACCAATGAATTAGGATGTTTGCTAGTACTACTAGTACTAGCAGTACTCAGGCTAGTACTGCTACTACTAGTACTACACATGTACTGTACTAATGCATGTACATACATCCAAATGTTTTGGAGGTTTGTATGTTTCGGAAATGCTACTGCGAGGTATTGTTCAAGGACCAAGTTATATATATATATATATATATATTATTTATCATCAAAGCGCAACTTGAATTTTTTAAATTGAAGCAACATTGTATTTTTGTAAGTATGATTTTGACAGACCTGTGGTAAGCCTGCATTACCTCACGTAAGTTGTTACTGTGGAAGTGTGTGTCAGTACTGTGTCAATGTCTACTACACGATACAGTGTGTATAACATTGCACACGGGTTGTACCGTGTGGGGGACAACAAATTCCTAGCGCTTGCAACCCGTTCGTGGGATTTCAGCAAACTATGTCAAATAACATCTTTTCACGATACATTTTTTCACCAAGGTATTGGCCTTTCTCTTACCTTGAAAAATTGTTACAACGAAGGCGAGATTCAATAGCTTTCCTGCCTTTTTTTCGTACTAAAATGAAACTTCCTCGGAAAAATTTCACGATTTGATTGGCTCAAAATTTGTCAGAGAAATATCCAAGAGCGAATGGACACGGCGCTGCCGGTTTTCAGCACGAGTACAATGACCAATGGCGCTGACGCAGGATGGAGACTCCCTGAATAACTGCATATTCATGTGGGTCAAGAGTCATATAAGTATTCTGGAAAATATTTCTTAGGATAAGCAATATTTTGTCTTATAAGTTAGTTAATTCCCCCCCCCCCAGTATTGTATAGATAATAAGGATCAGAAAGGGCAATATCCTCATAAAGGATCCTGAACTACAAATATGTTCTACCACCAGTTATCGGGGAAAATAAGCATCAATATACCATTCTCGAGGCCATACAACCAACCCACCCACCCAGGGAAGTCATATTTCATACTTTGACATTTCCGAGCATGATGGGAAGGGAAACATGGCAGCCTACACAGGTGACGACGATAAATGCGTGATGTTTTCCTGGGTTTGTAAAAAAAAATATTTTAATGATCAAGAAAGTACATGACAATATGAGATCAACCGAAATCGCACCAATATTCCACTTTTCTCAAGCATAGAGAAAAAGAAGTAGTTGCGACAGTAGCTGATAATACAACAATTTACCCTAATACTAATACCTTAAATATAAATTGTATTATTACTACTAGTACTACAATAGTAGTACTACTAGTACTAGTAGTAGAACTCATACCGTACTGGTACTACTGTAGTACTACTGTAGTACTAGCACTGTAGCATGGGACGTTAGCACAGGCTAAGTTAGGTAAAGGCCTGTCTAGACTGTGGAGGCTGTACTACTAGTAAACTGAAGTTCGGCCTCCGGCTATACTACATTAGTACACATAAGAAGATGATAGGATACAGCATTTATGCGAATTGCACAGGAAGTACACAAAGTAGCAATTTAGCCTCGTAGCCATTTGGCCTAATAATAGCCTCGAATCATGGTGGCATGAAGAAAGTTCTCCTTACAGGCTTCTGTAGCTAGCCTAAAATTGAATGTACCGTAGTACTACTAGTACTACTACTAGTAGTAATACTTAAAAAATGTAGGTTATGCTTGGGCATTAACTAGCCAGTTCTGAGAACTAGTAAAAGCAGTAGAATAACTTTAATTTAATAATACTATTGACTCGGGCTAGTACTAACTTGTAGTAGTAACATATTATTGTTCTAGTAACACAAGTATGCTGTAGGTATCCACAACACTGAGGATGACACAAATCGGGACACTGTCTGCTATGCTGAGCTAAAACGAAGATTGCCAGTTTAATCTCCTGGCATTGCTTGTTCAGTACAGCTGCATGGAATGTGGTGATGAGTTTGGGTGTTCCATGGTGTTTGCTTGATTTAAATTGAGTGGATTTCGTTGGTGTCGCACTAACGTTGCACAGCACAGCTGCTTGCAGTGGTGATGAATAGGTTGCTCTCACTAAATTTCCTGTCTTTGAGAAAGTGGCCAAAAATCAAGGTACACTCACGTCTCTCGGATGGGGACGTTAAATGGTTGCAGGATTGGATGGATGCATGGTTGCATACCTACTGTCTCATTCCTACTAAACATAGGTCGAAAATAGAAGGCTTGTTAAAAGAGAAACACGGACAGAGATTTTTCAAACTTGGTATGAAGGTGGCAACATACAAGCCTAGGCCATGCCATGAAATTGAATTGTTATTATTAATTGAGAGAGGAGCCAAGAATTAACCTAGCAGCAATGTAAATACGATATCTCAAGAAAGCCTGACTTCAGATGGACTTGGGACATGGGTCCTCCATAATGAGAAGATAATTGATATTGATAATGAGAAGATAGGCCTACTAATGAATGTACAAGATCAAATGTAAAATTCTTCAAAAGTTGAAATTTTTGCAGAGAATATAGCCAGTCGTTCTTCATTCCTAGCATACTAGGCAAGTATATCTGTATCGTGCAAACATTCATTTTATTTGTTATGGGGCACAAGATATAACAACAAAAGTATAGTATTTCCCTCGGTTTGGCACCAAAATGTTATAATAGGATTTCACTAGAAATGTTGATTGATTTCTCAAGTGTAAAAAGGCAGTGGTTGCATGCGCATAGTGAGAGAAAAATACTCCACACATCTAAGAGTGAGGGGGGGGGGGTGTCAAGACTCAGTTAAAATCCCACTGCCAATTTATACATTAAACTATAGCCTTGAATCTTAGCAATATAATAACAGCTGTACTGAGTTTGGAATGTATCACTGACATTCCAAATGCTGTACTTCTGTCAGGGAATGCTGGATAATGAGAGTATGTGAGTATAGGATGGAAGGGTGGGGTACAATTTTATTATGTTAATATTCTGAGGACTAATACAATTAGAACTCAAATTTTATGATGAAGAACACAACTTTTCTATTGTAGTCCATTCTTTGGGAACTGTATTGTATATGGATATTTTCCATTTAGCAGTAAATTGGAATAGATAATAGAATATATAGACTTCTAATATATAGTGGGATTATTTGATTGCACTGTTGTTTGAAGATATTTGTTTAGAAAAAGCTGCATGTTTTTGATTCCTTGTCAACTGAAGGCTCAAGGAATATATGTAATTATGTGTGTGTGAGTTTGTGATGACTTGGCTTGAAAAGTGCAGCTTCATAAAATTTCATGCTTGGTAAGTAGGTCCACCTTAGTGAGTACAAGACTTTTAGGTCAATGGTGTTCATAGTTTGAAAACATTGTAAATTGGTGTGTAGGTCTATCTTTGTGGGTAAAAGAATGCTATTGTTATTGGTGGAGGTCAAAGGTCGACAGAGGTCAAAATGTTCAGGATAACATATGCAGAGGTTTCCCTTCAAGTGGCTAATCTTGCTAACTATGATCATGGCTAAATCACACGATCCCTTCAAGGCTTCATGTTGGGTCATGTGCCTTATTCACTTTAGCATAATAGAATATATGCATTGACAATCAAACTGTCATATCCTTCAATTATTCATCTCCAATGTTTAGGCAACTGTCAAGTTCAGAACACTGATGCTAATTCCTTTTAGGTTGTACAGTTTATGCCAATGGTCAAGAACAAGTTGTATGTATTTGTTTTTGCCATCACTGTTACACTGTATAGGCAAGGAACACTAAGCCAATTATGTCATAATTACTTGTTTTTGTTGCATCATGAGATATGCTGATGTCATATCCGAGAGTAAAGAAGCTGTTATGCATGTTCCTAGCATTCAGTGTGTATGCATTGACTGACCGAATGTACACTCACTATACTAGGCCTGGTTAAACACATTCTGAATATCTCTTACAAACATGATAAACTGAAACAAATTAATGGGAACACTGACATAATGATGCTTAGCAGTGTATAGTAACTAGTTCATGGGGTAGGGAGCTTAGCAGTGTATAGTGGATCATGGGTAAGAGGTTTAGAGATTAGCAGTATATAGTAGATCATGGGGTAGGAAGCTTAGGGCATAGCAATAAATAGTAGATCTCAGGGTAGGAAGTTCAAGCTTAGCAAGTATCATATATATAGTAGATCATGGGGTAGGAAGCTTAGGGCTTAGCAGTATATAGTGGGTCATGGGTAAGAGGTTTAGAGATTAGCACTCAGGGTAGGAAGTTCAAGCTTAGCCTAGCATGGGTATAAGGGGTTTAGAGATTGGGCAGCTGGATTGACACCATGGTTTTTGGCTGACTGCATGGTGCATGCATCTGCTCATGTTCATCCATACGACTTAATTTTCTTGACAATGAGTTTCCTCTTCTGGTTTTTCCCACTATAGGGTGCTAATAGCTATGGCCAACTCTCTCTGGGTGATACTGATGATAGGTTGTTACCTGTAAGGTCAAGCAGTCTGGCAACAGAGATCAAACATATATCTGGCGGGGGTGGACACACAGCTCTGGTTACTTGTAAGTTTTTGCTTCCATATTTTTTTTATGCACTAACTAATAATTGTAGATACTCATATTGGGAATCATCGATATTGATATAAGACCTTAACACCTGTACCGGCAAACACAGTACGTACATTACAAAATATCTATATATGGAATATAATATCATTATAGCAGCATTAGATTAGAAAAAAAGTGACAACATAACGTCAGGATTTTTGGGGAAAATGTCATATACATGGACTTCTAGACAGGTCAGTCTTTTAGATCAGAGTGAATTCAATGCCTTGCGTTGAAAGTTATCGATACCATTTCAATTGACAAAGTTATGACAGAGGGTCAACAGAACTCATTCAATGCCTAACAGTTACAGTGTATGCAGAACCATTATAGTCTATTAACGTATAAAATCCTCTCATATCATCTCAGGGTTGGATTTTATCTACTGCGGGGGATACCCGGGAGTATAGAGTGTATAAATCCTCTCACACCGTCTCAGTGCTTGTGATTATTTACTGCGGGGGTTGTCCGGGAAGTATAAACCATATAAATCCTCTCACGTTTTCTCGGAACTGATGTTTATTTACTGCGGCCGTTGTCCGGGATGTATAGACCGTATAAATCCTCTCACATCAGTCAACCTAACCTGGTAGCGAGGTTGAGCAGTTTGTGGGATCAGGCCTCTATGCCCACAAATACTTTTTTCCTTTTTCTCTTGCAGGTAAGGGTGAATGTTTTCTTTGTGGTAATAACAACAAAGGTCAGCTTGGTATGATCTTAAAGCAGAGCCTTTCACTCCAGAAGCTTCCATTACCAGCATCATTGGTAACCAAAGTTACTTGTGGCTGGGAACATACCCTGGCATTAACAGGTCAGTTTTAGATGCTAATTGTGTGACCTGAATACATGGTTTCTGTGTAGTCAATTATCTTGATGTGCGATTTCATAATAATTTACGCATGCGGAAAAAATAATGTGGTAAAAACTTAAAGCTGCAGCTGTGGAGTTGGGTTTCACGACTTGAAAACGTCCCCCGCGTAATATTCTAATTAACTTTTGTTGTTTAAAAATGTCTTGTGTCAAGGTTAACTCCAAGAATTATGATGCATTGGAGAATTTATGACTGTATTTACAAACATTGTTTACTAAATCGGTATCTTCCTGATAATGTGATTGAAATATTTGATATTGGCCTGAACCGATATTGGCAATATCTGCCCAACACTAGTATGGGAGTTGTATTATGAATTTTAGAAAAACACATTTGACTCTGCTCTGTTACAGAAAAGTTACAGAATTTTTGGAAGTTGCTGAAATTAAGATTTTCATGCTCATAATCAGATGCAGGAGATGTGTTTGCTTGGGGATCAAATAGCCATGG
>JAODAG010302866.1:0-12522 GCA_027574785.1 Orphnurgus asper | reverse complement strand
GGGGGGATGTATTGTTTCTTATCTTGTTTTCAAATTGGGGGGGAGGGAGTTATTGTTTATTATCTTCTTTCAAAGGGGGAGACATCTCCTCCATTTCCCACCCTCCCGAATGATCTGCCAACTGTGACCTTTACGTCCGCAAGTTCCTCAAAGCGTACGCCACAAACCTTCAATGATGGCCGACAACGTGCTGTCGGAGATCATGAGGGACTTCCGAACGCTCTCTTCCTTGGTCTTGAAGAGGATGGAGGCGAGCTGGAGGTGCTCCATCCACTTCTTCCAGTCGGCCTCCTTCTCCGCGGCAATGTAGACGCTCTTGGCGACGTTGCTGTGCGATATCTTGATACCCCTAAATGATGCAGGGGGAGGGGGAGGAGGGGGGGGAAACCAAGAGAGAGAAGCGGTAGGTGGGGGGGGGATTAAGTAAGCTGGGCCATTTATGACGCTGATTCAACGTATCCTGGCTCTTCGGGGTTTCTTTTCCGTTTTCAATTATCTTTGGCTTCCCCCGAGGAAGAGGAGGAGCATGGGATGGTGGCTCGTTGGTACCATACGAAACAAATATTTTTATATTCATGTATCATCACCAGAAATTGTGCAAGCATCAACGCAACAACTCTCTAAACTCTTGCTTGGGACTCCTCGACGAAATCAAATTAATTTTGTCATTTCCATGTTCGTATGGGGATACGGATTTTTTTTCGTCACGGCCCTGACAATAACGAAAAATGTATTGAAAACACAATTTGCGACCCTGCCGATACAGGTATATATATATATATATACGAGTTGCAACTTGGAAGCAATCGGTGTGGAAGCGGCCCACTGAAACGTCTTCGCTACCCGTGGTGCAAAGAGTAGTAGCCCTTCCTTCTGTGAGACTCCATTCGTATCAATTATCCCTCTTTGTTTTTATATTTCCTTCGTTCTCACGAAAGGTTGTCTGTTACAGCTTTGATTAAACATTTCGTGCTCTCTATTTTGTCTTCTATAGTGTCGGATGGATGGACAGTCCTACAGACGGACGGACTACTGGTACCGAAGGCTCGTCCAGCTATGCCGGTATAGGGAAAATAAAAACACCCACAGTGCGGTGCTGTTGGGTATCCGTGCACTTCCCTCTGCAACACCAGTTACCAACCCCTAGCCCCGGCAACCAACCCCCAGACCATGAAATATTTATATTTGCATGTTTGATATAACAGGTAGTAATTAATACCCGACAGTTATCCAAACCTCACTTTTCTCAAACGTGAACCCAAAATATCCGAATTGCGCTTCTACAAGTTTGCTGTAAATGTAAATGTGTCTCCTTGCACACTGCAGTATATCATCTATTGTTCAATGAATAAATGTCTCACTTCTCTTCTCTTGTCATACAGAGACATTGTATTGAGACATTGAGCGAGAACCTCGTTCATTCGTATTTTGCATGTACGGAGACTTTTCGCGAGAACCTCGTTCATTCGTATTTTGCATGTACTGAGACTTTTCGAAGGGAACCTCATTCATTCGTATTTGGAATGTACTGTGACTTTTCGAGGGAACCTCGTTCATTCATATTTTGCATTTTTCTGCGCCTGCCACGCTTCTCCGTTCCAGACTGGTTTGGATGTCGCGCGGTACATATTTGTTTACATTCGTCTCACCATGTTTTCTTGTCCGACTTCTTAATGTCATAACCAGGTAGACAAATCACTCCTTTGGCCGTCTTTGCCTGGAGACGGAAGGAAAAGAAGGCATCGATACATACAAAGAAAAACCAAGTCGTCAACAAAAACAAGTTCGTAGCAAAATATCAACCTTAGAACCTTGGTAAATTTCTATGGAAATAAAATGGAAAATTAAACATTGTGGAGAACAAATCGTAAGTTTCCATGACACAAACATGCATAGATACTTTCTTTCAAAATATAAAAGATTTCCTAATGGAGGCATTGCAAACACGTTGCCCAAACTTTGAATAGAAACGACAAAGAAAGAAAGAAAATGTCGGTTATTTACTTTTGTGACATCACACATGAACTGCACATGGTCGAGGGTCGACCAATACGGGTGGCCGGCAAACGAATCATAGGGATGCATATTAATCTCTTTCCTTATTTGCACAAGGACGAACAGAGAAACGGGAAATCGATCTTTTCGTTCAAGCTTTCATGCTGCTCACCTCCTTTTCCTTGTAATAGTAAAGCACGTACTCCTTCAGCTTAAAGTACATCAGCACCCAGAGCCAGGTGAGCTTCTTTTCGTTCCTCTTCATCAGCCAGCCTTCGCAGGAGCCGGGGCCGAGGTCGACGCACGTGATCCGCCTGCTGATGTGGGCCTTTCTCCGGGCATTCCTGGCTTTGGGGGCCCTCAGTGGCACCTGCGAGAGTTTGGACAGGCCATGTGGATCCTGCAGTCAGCAGTCCTTGCCAAAAGCGGGCACTCTTTTTTTTTCAGGAAGAGTCGTGCAGGAAAGATGCATGCCCACAACACAACGCTACTAGCTGCCGCGAAAGGCAGTGCAACTGATTCATTTCCCAGCCCCGATCAGCACTGAAGGCACTACACAGTTGGTAGTACAAACATATAGTGCGTTAGAGGTTTCGTATGCCATACTTGAGTTATCACATGTCTTTCAATCTAAGGTGGCACACACACACACGTGGAGACACCCGCCCAGGCAGACACTTGACGCACACGCACAAGTCGAAAACGTGTAAATCTAAAAACAACAAATAACTAGGATGAGAATGTCAGCCGTTCAAACAACTGTGGAAAACCTGCGACGGATACAAAGGAATACGATCGCCAGACTCACCTTGCCGTTATCTTGATAATCGGGGTTCACTGTGTACCTTGGAGGTCGAGCGGGAGCTGGGGTGAAGTCTTCTGGGACGTCGACGGCCATCTCCCGATACCTCGTCGCCGGGGCCTTCTCCGGGTCCGTCTCGTCATCCACTACCTCCCAGATGACGAACCCCTCCGACGACGACCCGGAGCTCGTCTTCGTGTCCTCCTTGCGGTGGCCATCTCCACTGTTCAAATCATTCCTCTTGACTACTACACCGTGGCCTGCAAGTTCGCCACCCTCGCCACTGCGTCCCAGACGGTCGCCGCCGCCGCCGCCGTCGTCTGCCCTGCCTTCGCCGCCGTGTTCCGCTCCGTCCCCCTTGGCCGAAACTTCCACTGGGTGACAGTCGACGCTGTCCTTCGCCTCCGTCCTTTCGACTGAGTTTGTCTTTTTGGGCTTGCTACGTTTTTTCTTCTCTCCGTCTGCCATGGTTGCGCTCCTCGGTGGGATTTCGAGACGGATCTCTGCGTTCGAGCAAAACCAGTCCACCTTTGCGTCCTGCTGGTCGAGTTCCTCGGTGCTGCAGTTACCGTTCAAATCCAGCTGAATCTGGACAGTTTTCTTGAACCGCGCTGTCTCCCGGGGGGAAAGCTGTTCCGCAGAATGGCCGTGGGGTTCAGACTCGTTCGCCTGTCTTTCCAACCAATGTCTCACTGTCACAGAAGAAGGTTAAAATTAAAATATAGCTATCCCGAATTTTTCATCACGCTATTATGAACAGGGCACACGACCCACCCTGAAGCTTAGGTCGTGTGCCTTAGCCACGATCACAGGTAGCGTGTTATCTGGAACATTACACTTTACAACTTTGCACCTCTGTCGACCTCAAATTGCCTTTGACCTCCAGCAAAACTAAAAAAGAAAAAGTTTGACCCAGATTATTTGAGACATCGCGTTTAACAAAGATTAGAGACCTTGACAGAATGATGACCTGAAGTTACCATTGACCTGCATAAAAAACAACAGGGTTCTTGTACTCACCAAGGTGTACCTACATACAGTGTTCGATTTCCCCTGTATCGCATCGCAAAATGTGAACCAAAACGGCGACTTTGCGACACGTCTCACAATTGCATCGCACAAGGTGCGATGCAAAAATAAATGTAGGCATATATCGATCTATCAAAGTAGCGCCAATATCTTGATAAAAGATATGTGTACAGTTCCGCAACTAACCGCATTGTTAGCAGTCATCCATCTACCCACGAAACATAACTTTCCAAAAGAAAATACTGCACTTGTAGTTAAAAAATCTTCAACGTGAAATAGGCTAGCCTACCAGTATGACCTACCGCTAAATTGCATAGCCTATACACGCACATTATTAACAGACCCGTATAGACACTGCGACGCTAACTTGTATTAGTAATGCATCACGTACAATCGTAGTTCGTCATTAAAAGAAAAACGACAAACACTGCAGCTGTCAATGAAGTTGATATATAAAAGTTTACCAACCATCAAACAAGAGTGTTTTTGCCAGCGCTAAATACAGAAATTGTTGGAATACTATCGTACGAACCAGGCGCAAAACGTGGGGTAAACATTGCCCGGCTCCTGCTTAATTATAATATGAGCCCAGAAATAGTTTGTAGACGCAGTTACGTATTTTATTTAAATCTACAACAGGGACAGTGTGACATGGACAGGACAACAATAAAACAATAAAACAATAAAAGTGCATTTTTTTTATTTCTAACATAAGTATTATAAATCATAGCGTAGTATTTGCTAAAATCTGTAATGGAAATAAATGAAAAACAATTATTAATTAAAATAACAGAAAATTACAGAACCCAAATTATAATCCAAAATGGCAGATTTGGGGGGGGGGTCTTTGCAACAAGGGGCCCCACAGAGATGTGCCAAAAAATGCATCAAAGCACTTCATTTGTATTATAAGTCTGCTCATGTGACCCCCAAATGGGATCTGTGGTGATGACATTAAGGCCCTGGAAGTTTTAGCCACTTTTAGCCACAACTACGTTGCTCGCCAACCCAATGTGGCGCTCAGCTTAGATACTGTTCGGTTACAAACAGCTCTGCAAAATGTTCAAACTGCTATGCAATAAAAATGTTGCGTAGCAGTTTTGTTGCTAAACCATTTTTTTAGAAAATTCGAACACTTGCCTACGTACCAAAAGTGACATTTCACCAAGCTGAACTTTATGAGTAATTCTGTTTACAATCTTTTCCGACTATGGCATCTGTTGACATGAAACGAAAAACGACCATGTACTCACTAGGATGGACCTCCATACCAAGTGTAAAATCTGACCAAGTTGTACTATATTTGAGCAACTGTGTTTCAAATGTTTCAGATATTCTGCAGACCACAAATGACCTCAAAAAACACAAAATGATTTTGTATTTTGACTAAGGTGGGGTACATTACAAATATTGCCCAAGCTGTAGCTTTGATAGTTATCAAGTTTACCACAGACTTTGACCCGAAACCAAAAACGATAGGGTTCTCGTTATTAGATTTGCGCATAGGAATGCTCTATGTAATGATATAAGGTTAACCAACTTTCCATATTATGATATTAGACCAACTTATGCTAATAAAGTTTTCAGACTTTGCCTTCTTTGTAATGTAGAACGGTGGACCAACATTCGGCTTATGTTTGAACAAGCTGTGCGTTTGAAGTTTCCTTGATTACTAACTAATTGTATCCCATGTGTTTGGAAAATCTCTACTGTAAGAACTCACAAATGAACTTCTATTGGAAAGGTTAGATTTGAAACCTAACCTTAACAATAGAAGCCTATATAAATGACGGGAATGGTTTTTTTTTTAATTGACTACGCTTGGAATTCTTAGTTCTTAGTCTGAATACAATAACGAGTAAACACACACGTGTAAACAAGCAATCCGATGGCGGTATTGAGATCCCTTTGCACCTTTGGGAAGGAAGAAACTTTTCTTTAAACTTTAATCAAGGAAATGGATCTACTTAACAAAGCAATGTTGGGGAAATACCTTCAACTTTTTGCTTAACTCAGCCCTTTCGTGCTGAATTAAATCTCGCGCGTACCACTTTTCGAACGGGGCTGAATCAATGTGTATGGCATATCGTGCTTCCTCGCATTATCCATCGCAGGTCTATTTTATTGAAATAGCCAAGTTTTGTTGCTTTGCGCAGCTGTTTCTGAATGTCGACGAGCGAAATGTTACGAACCGAATTGTTCACAGCAGAACAACGTGGAAAAAGTTTACAAATCATCAAATATGTAATCATTGTTTTTTTACTTCTAAATTGTTATGATAATGGCACCCCCCTGTAATGACAAAAATCATATCACAACAGTCTGATTTACAGCTGCATTTAAAAATGACCATGTAAACGAACTTTGTTCAGCGGAGCTGAATTATAAGTCATGCAGACATTCACTTCCCTACGTGAGGGATAATGACATTTTTTTCTTTTTTACCCCCCCCCAATCTTTTTTAACATCACAAATTGATGCTATAACATAGTAAATTTACGTTCCACTACGCTTGGAATTCTTAGTTCTTAGTCTGAATACAATAACGAGTAAACACACACGTGTAAACAAGCAATCCGATGGCGGTATTGAGATCCCTTTGCACCTTTGGGAAGGAAGAAACTTTTCTTTAAACTTTAATCAAGGAAATGGATCTACTTAACAAAGCAATGTTGGGGAAATACCTTCAACTTTTTGCTTAACTCAGCCCTTTCGTGCTGAATTAAATCTCGCGCGTACCACTTTTCGAACGGGGCTATAACATAGTAAATTTACGTTCCACGTGTAAGTTAATTTTAGAGAAGGCAATATGCACGACTTTCACATTTAAACCGGAAAGATGCCAGATATATCAGTTGAACCGCAACACGGCAGATGCGGGGAAATTACTGCAGGCAATGGGAGGTAGTTTTATAACTACAACATGGATCAAAATGGGAAGAACTTTGTTGAAAACCGAAAATGAAACATTACAACTTTTCTATACTTACAATCTTCGCTGGACACATTATCCAAATGAAGCGTGTCAAGGGGTAGTGACCTGGGCCTACTACTACTACTATCTCCGACGACTGAATCTTTTGGCTTTCTCGTTGATTGCCGACGGAGAACGGCTTCTCCCATAGTAGGACATCTGTGCAATCGGGCTAATTTGTTCTCCGGTTCCGGCGGTTCCGAGTCGGAATGAGATTGTTGCGATTGTAACGGCGGCGGCTGTGTTTCGCTGTTTTAAAATTAGGAATATTTTAAACAAATGGAATTAGAATACGACTTTTTCGTTGCCAACTTGATCGTGGCTGATCTTAAAATGGGGAGGGGGGGGGGGAGGGAAAATTTAATTTAAGTTTAACAACAATCCTCATATCAAAGTGATCCATGAATGTTAGCAGTTCTTATTTAAAGCAGCTTTTTGAGCTGTTGGGCATTTAGGAAGTCTTGGAATTTTTAGTGGTTGGAATTGTGGATTATTTAACCTAAACTTGCACACATTGACACATAACCCATACCCGAGCTGAAAGATGTGTAGTTTTAAGTTGTGTAATTAACTCTAATTAGCCCGTAATTAACAGCATGTAGTTCAGCCAGGACGAAAAGGTGGGTCCCTCAATCTTACGTCAGTTATAACCACTCCTAGTCGGTGAAGCAGCAGAGAGCATGCAATCTCTCACTGTGGAATATTTCCGGCTAGTGTTTCTAGAATACCGTGGTAGCGATTGGATTAAGTAGGATTTGTATAAACCACACACCTCGACACCCCAAATATTATGCACTTCATACTATAGCGTATGTACATGGTGTAATGTAGACACTAGCCTATCCCCATACTTATAACATACTCATGTATGTATCCTATATTTGAGACATGCACTTCATGTACGACCACCTCATATATAGTGTACATGTACATAATATGTACATGTATATGTGTAGTTACTAGCCTATCCCCTAAGACTTAAGGATACATACGTGAGTATGTATAACTTAGGGCCTAAGTTATACATACTCACGTATGTATCCTATATTTGAGACATGCACTTCATGTACGACCACCTCATATATAGTGTACATGTACATAATATGTACATGTATATGTGTAGTTACTAGCCTATCCCCTAAGACTTAAGGATACATACGTGAGTATGTATAACTTAGGGCCTAAGTTATACATACTCACGTATGTATCCCTATATTTGAGACGGTCTTTAAAACATGAAGTGTATACCACTCAAATAGCCGTGCTTTTTAATGGTATACAATTAGCCTTGCATACGTTTAATAAAGCAAACAGCCTGCCAGTGACTCGCACCGCCGCGTCCAGCCGTGACAAACCTTTCGCTCTGCGCCTCCAGGTACAGGTCGTCTCTGGTCGCCGGGGGCTGGAGGGTGTTAGAGGGATGCTTCCTCCGGGGCAACGATGCCAGGCCCCCGGTCTGGAAGTTGTGGCGGCTGGGCCGCAGCAGCTGACCGGCCTGGTTTAGGTTCCGGGGTCGTTTCTTCAAGGTGAGGACGACCTCCAGCTGTTTCACTTTCAGGGCTTGAATTACCTTTCTATGATCCCATCCAACCTAGGGCAAGACGACAACAACAACAAAACAACAGAGAGATATAAATATTTACGCTTGATTGCCAAAGGAGGAAACACATTCTCATTTGCGCACATTGCATCCAGCAATAAATCTCGGCGAATGATCGGAGTTCAATGCGCTAAGGGCCTACTACACGGATTCACCTTCTCAAAGCTGGAGGGTTCCGTGCATCGTAGTATGTTTGGGTCGATCCATTTAATACCTCAACGGTGCCTCTCTCTCGCGAAGAAGGTCACATTCGAATTTGGACGGCTGGTTTTTTTTTCCTAAGGGTTTATTGGCAGAAACTCTTGTAAGGCTTGTGTCGATGCGGGGGGTGGGGGGGGGGGGTAGAATACCCTGGGACCAGTGGTGGCAGACCCAGAGGGATTGTAACGAGGGCCAACTTGAGGGGGTGTCCCGGCCCCCGGCCTCCCCTTTGAGAATTGTTTGTATCACGCGAGGGTGCTCAGATGCAAGATGGTGCTACGTGCGTGGTTTGCAACCATTGAAGTAAAAGTTAGTAACCTCTGGGAGGAAAAGTGATATTGACTGCCTGGCTATAGTACAGAACTAATACTGTTTATAGCTTACCACAGTTTGATAGTTTACTTGAAGGACTTCATCCCCAGGATTGACTTTCCGGATGGAGTTGGTGACAATCTGTAAAACAAAGTAAGTATGCAGTGGCCTTAAAAAACTAATTAGATATATTGTAATAGCATCATTAACCTACTTCATAGACTTTATTGAACAAAAGGAAGTGTTGCAACATTTTCTCTCCAATTTTATTCAAGATTTTGCAGCTATAAAGAAGTACCATCGCAAAAGGTGTTGCAGTTAACTTTACGATGTCTCGTACTTATATTTGCAGCTATGATGATGTGAGTACCAAGGCAAAAGGTGTTGGTTGCATTTAACTTTGCGATGTCTCGTACTTACATTTGCAGCTATGATGATGTGAGTACCATCGAGAGCAGTGGTCCTTAGTTCAAGGCCTAACTCCTCGTCTGGTTTCTTCTTCTTAAGGGTCACGATTTCGATGTACGCAGTCTGGATGACCAGAGGGTCCTTCGCTTTCTTGACCAAATTATCGCAAATCTCTCGCAACTCTTGGCACTGTACAGGGGGAAGAAAATTTTGCACGAATTAAAAAGAGTGGAAATATATAAATATTGCTTTCTTTCCCGGAGTGTGGAATTAGTCTACAAAACAAGCAATTCCTGGTCTAGGAAATAACAACAGTTCAGAGAGTATAACATTGCAGATATCCTAGCTGAACTGCCAATGGTATAGAGAACTGGACCATCGATAGATTTTGAGTGTAAGTTAGCACACTGTACCAAATATAAAAGTTAAGATAAAACAGATGCTCTAATTTACATCTGAAAGTGAGTTATTGCAAATATTGAATTGACCCAATGTACATCTCAAGTTTGATTTATCCCCAGTCCTGTTAGAAGTATTCAACATGGAAATTTCCGATCTTCTATTAGCCGCACTTGGCTTGTATGTTGCGTAAATTGCGTTAAAGCCGCACACGAGATATAAGTCAGCTAGCTGGGAATGTTTAAGCTTGTTTTAATCTGGAGACTTTGAAAGAGTTGAACAGCTCACTCAATCAACAAGGACTTCCAATTCAATTCCGGCTTGAACTGGCTTGAAAAGAACACCTCCAGATTATTTTAAATTCAGGCCATGATTCTTTTGTCTGCTGACACAACAGAATCCCTGATCTGAATATAAAGAACTATACAACGAATATAATGGTCCTAACAATAGTTAACTTCTGGAGGTGCCAATGGAATACATGACTTAATTGTGCAGCCTATCATCTTAGAAAATTTGTCAGCAGAATATTAATAGCCTATGATACGGAGCCACTTAAATTAAGCCAGGGCACTGTTTTGAATCTGGTGCAATATATAACTTTACCAAAAGTGTATCATATCAAAACTATGTAAGAAACTTTTCAGCGTCAGCCGATGTTATCCGAGACGAATGTATTCACAGTAGTATTCCCATTCCATCTCTTCTTCATGAAAGAAGCCGCCAACCAAATGCAGTAATTTGGCCGAGATGTTGTGCAGCTGGCAACCTTTACAACATTCTCTAAATGTAGATCATTGAGGCCTTCCATTTCTTGGAAATTTAACCCAAAATTAAAATTCCTACAAGATGCGGCCTGAAAATTTAACCTTTGGGCGACATTCGTTTACCAACCATCCGTTTTCCATAATAATTTATTTCCGACAATTGCATTACTGTTTCTGAACAAAATCCCCAATGCCTGCATCCCCCTCCCTCGCCATATTAAAATTCAGTTACGCTTTGATTTCTGCATTTTCGTGTTTTATTTTGGCAATTTTACAATTTACACAATTGGCTAGCCAGTCTTCTTTTTATTGTTTTTATTAACGTCGTTAATTTACTTGGCGAGCCAGTCTTCCGGTTGTCTTTTTAATGTCGTTAATTTACACAATTGGCTAACTAGTCTTCTAGTTGTCTCTTTTTAATTAACGTCATTAATTTACACAATTGGCTGGCCAGTCTTTTGGTTGTCTTTTCTTAACGGCGTTAATTTACACAATTGGCCAGTAGTCTTCTGGTTGTCTTTTTTATTAACGTCGTTAATTTACACAATTGGCTATCCAGTATTTTGGTTGTCTTTTTTAATGTCGTTAATTTACACAATTGGCTGGGCCAGTCTTCCGGTTGTCTTATTTTTAACGTCAATAATTTACACAATTGACTAGCCATAGCCAGTCTTCTGGTTGTGTTTTTTTATTAACGTCGTTAATTTGCACAATTGGCCAGCAGTCTTCTAGTTGTCTTTTATTAACGTCGTTAATTTACACAATTGGCTATCCAGTATTCTGGTTGTCTTTTTTAATGTCGTTAATTTACACAATTGGCTGGGCCAGTCTTCCGGTTGTCTTATTTTTAACGTCAATAATTTACACAATTGACTAGCCAGTCTTCTGGTTGTGTTTTTTTATTAACGTCGTTAATTTGCACAATTGGCTGGGCCAGTCTTCTGGTTGTCTTTTTTAATGTCATTAACTTACACAATTGGCTAGCCAGTCTTCTGGTTGTCTTTTTTAACGTCGTTAATTTACACAATTGGCTAGCCAGTATTCTGGTTGTCTTTTTTAATGTCGTTAATTTACACAATTGGCTAGCCAGTCTTCCGGTTGTCTTATTTTTAACGTCAATAATTTACACAATTGACTAGACAGTCTTCTGGTAGTGTTTTTTAATTAACGTCGTTAATTTGCACAATTGGCTGGGCCAGTCTTCTGGTTGTCTTTTTTAATGTCATTAACTTACACAATTGGCTAGCCAGTCTTCTGGTTGTCTTTTTTAACGTCGTTAATTTACACAATTGGCTAGCCAGTATTCTGGTTGTCTTTTTTAATGTCGTTAATTTACACAATTGGCTAGCCAGTCTTCCGGTTGTCTTATTTTTAACGTCAATAATTTACACAATTGACTAGCCAGTCTTCTGGTTGTATTTTTTTTTAACGTCGTTAATTTACACAATTGACTAGCCAGTATTCTGGTTGTCTTTTTTAATGTCGTTAATTTACACAATTGGCTAGCCAGTCTTCTGGTTGTCTTTTTTAATGTCGTTAATTTACACAATTGACTAGCCAGTCTTCTGGTTGTCTTTTATTATTAACATCGTTAATTTGCACAATTGGCTAGCCAGTCTTCCAGTTGTCTTCTTTTTCACGTCGTTAATTTACACAATTGGCTAGCCAGTCTTCTGGTTGTCTTTTTAACGTCGTTAATTTACACAATTGGCTGGGCCAGTCTTCCGGTTGTCTGTTATTTGTAACAGGTTTTTATTTGCTTACAATTTTTGTTTTTGTTTGTGCTTTTGGCAAAGTAGTACTCAGGTAGTGATCTGGCTACGTGAATGAAAAACAAAACGTAGCAGTAGTTTAAGACATATGTGGTACTCACAGTCTCTGAAATTCTGTGTTGATCTGGATCTTGAGTTAGCGTTAGGGCATACTGTAGGATGTCCTCTCTCACTACCTGGAAGTCCTTGTCACTTTTAAATGGTGTTCTAGGGTATCAAAGGAAATTGAGGATAATTATGATACAATATATATATTTATTTAT
>JAODAG010302754.1:0-12785 GCA_027574785.1 Orphnurgus asper | reverse complement strand
TTAGTAACATAATTTTCAAAAGAACTTTCCTCAAAGTTAATAATTAACATCTTCTTTAAAGGCAAGCTTCAGAGCAAGCAGGTGACTAATAAATTAATTCAAACAATTCTTAAAGAATTTTTTAAGGAAATCTATATAGAACAGACTTTAATTTTGAGTAGCCATGTCACGGACTCCAGTAAAGATCGAGGTACTGTACTCACTGTGGAGATATGCAATGATACAGCAATCTGAGGGGTTGGGTTGAACTCCACCTCTCATTAATGGTTCTTAAGGGGTTGGGGGTAACATAAACAATATATACTATAAAGAATAACATGACTCTTCTAAACACTCCTCTAAACTAATGTGCAGCGGCTATTACTTGTGCTTGAACTAGCAGAGTTAGTCGACAAAGATGGGCTCACCATCCATGATCTATATTGACAAACATCTTTAAGGCAGTCGTATACACACACACCCTACCCCTACCCCTTTTTCAGCCAAAATAATTCTAACTATTTCTAACTATTTTATTAAAGCTTTTCTTATACCATGGTGACCTCATATTGTCCACCCTCCGCCCTCCTTAATGCCCTCCCCAATCCTAGCCACCTCCCTTCCTTATCCTCCATCCTCCCACCAGTTAGTTTCACCCTCACCTGCATCTCCAGATTTTGTCCTGTTTTCACCATCATTAGTTACTCTGATTAATTAATTAAAGCCTGCTGCTGCAGAAAAATGAATATAAAGTAGCTAGGACACACCTAAAAGAGATTTTATCTCTGGTAGCGGCCTACTTACATATACGATCAACATCACTGATTTGCATCTCCTTCCATATAATGATGATGAACTTTGCACAAAGCTCCAGTTATTATTAATAAACGCTCCTCAGTGATAATCAATTCAATCCTAGCAACAGTTTTCCAGCAGAGCACCCTGATTCACTTTGGTGCAATGAATGTAGCATTGATTTTTCATTGCTAAGTTTAACAGGAATCTCTCTCTCTCTCTCTCTCTCTGGCTTTGTACAGGAGAGAAAGTTTCGGAATCACCATAGCTGGGTGGAGGGGGGGGGGGGGGGAGTTTATAAAGGGCAGGCAGTCAGATGGTGGTGCTGTTTAAATTCATTATCATTTCAAAACATAAATAATAAATTTGGAAGTTATATGCCAAAGTAAGATATTCTAAATTGTTCTGAGGGATGAGGGGGTATGAAAAGCTTGACATAGCCTACAGCAAATCCACGGTATCATACTAATTCGTTAGCAGAG
The DNA here is from genome assembly GCA_027574785.1 of Orphnurgus asper. Lineage (NCBI taxonomy): Eukaryota > Metazoa > Echinodermata > Holothuroidea > Elasipodida > Deimatidae > Orphnurgus > Orphnurgus asper. Next base: position 11,529 of record JAODAG010302754.1, on the reverse strand, counting down.
CCTATCAATTTTGCATTGCTGAAACATAGCGCTAACATTTTGTTAGATGTACACCGTCTCTTTCGTAAACATTCAGAGGATGATGGCATGCTGCATGCTCCAGTTAAGATGCACATGCGGTGGCAAGGCAATAACAATAATAACTTATAATAATAAAAATAACTTCCAAATGATTTTCTTTTATAGAGATAAATTGAACGAACTTACTTACTTTTAAAAACTAAATTTTGAATAATGACGATCGAACGCTGAAACAATTTTTGAATTTTAAGACTTTTATTTGCTGTTCACTTGGTCAGTTTGTCGCATATGCAATTGCAACTGCAATTGCTTGGTTTAGAGCTCACTGGTTCATTCTTGGGGTCGGTTTTCTTAAAAAAAAAATATCGTTCTAATGTTAAACCGCATTCATCTTTTGCTAAAAATTAAATGTGTGCATGCAAGAAAAATAAAAGAGATGGTTGAACCCTCCTCCATTCTAAGTTGACAGGATTGTAGGACTCAGATCCAGAATTCCTTCTTGAGTTAGTGAGGCTGATAGGCAACAACAATTTACTCAAAATAAGGCTGAATTTCTTATTAGTTATGAAGTTTTCAACAACTGGATTTATAGTGCCATGTTTCTCCAAAATAGAGAGGGCACTATGCAAGTTCAGATTTGAGGGGCTCCAATAAGAGGGACTCTAAAAGAGGGCGCTATGTAAGTTCAGATTTGAAGAGGCATGGCTGACAAGTAATAATTTCATAATGTTTAATGTAATTGAAATGTACAAGGCTTTGGTTAAAGGGAAGTAACAGGTAAGAGGGACTAGTGTAATTGGTACATAATTTAATTTGTATAGAATCATATGAAACTTAAAGTCTGTTGAATGTGAACATGACAATGCAACAATAACATTAGTTTGTATTACAACATGAATTACTATTTTGTGTGACATGCATGCCACATTTATAATACTTATACTACTCCTATCATTTGTTCAGCCATGTATATTCTATCAATTCTCCTGACAAAGAAACGTGAGATGTAACACCCTGGGCACTGCCTTACTATTGCATGCATATATTCATACTTGGCCATGCATAACTATACTCTTAATACTTCATGTCGAGTAAACGGCGAAAAACTTTGCTTACTAGCATCATCATCGCGGGTCAATTGGACAAGTCAATGTCTTACACCGATGCCTCGTCTCTTCTCATAGGTTATCATAGGACACGGCTTCAGTATAAAATATATTCATGCAAGCTTCTCCATAAAGTTTGGAGGCCATTTCAAATTTAACAGACCGTAGAGAAAAAAGTTATCCGAGGGAAAGTGACACTTTTGCGGAAACATGGTCGCCATTAAACTGTGCCTGCCATTGGTGACTCCAACTGACACAGTGACGTTCTTAATACGTGCCGAGCACTATCATAAACATTGAAAGGTTTTCAGAATAGCTGAAAAAAAATTACAACGTTCCAGGAAACTAGAACTTAGGGGAGAGGTTCTGCTATCATACTCTGTCGGGCCATCATGACGACCCTTAATTACGAGGCTACCGTCATATTTATTGTAATTGAAAAGATTCTGCCACTTCTATATCTTCTTTTGATTTTATTTTTTTTGGGGGGGGGTTGATTTGAAGTCATTTAATGATTCATACCAAAGTAGGTATCTTACTGTTGGGCTTCAAGAAATATAAAATGTATCGTAGGCTACATCAATTCGAACTATTTCTAAACTCCAATCCTGTAAGTCGTGCAGAACGACACTCTCAGTTTGTCAAAAGAAGTTCGGATGCTAACAGTGGACAAACATTTTTCTTCTTAATAGATATATTTGAGATCTATGGTTTCAAACAATTTTACAAACATTGTATTTTGCTGTCAATGGGTCATCATCGATTTATGCAAAGATGCCAATAAGAATCACATGACCCAGCTTAATTTGCCATTTTCAAAAAGTATTGCAGCAAATTTTGATGCTATAGAAATGAAACAATTGTTTAATTTGAATCTTAAAAAATTGTGTGCACTTTGAGGTGATGTTCTACGAAATGTGACAGTTTTAGTCATTACTGTGATTTGGGTCACCAGTACTTTGACGCAGAGACTAGTGCTATGGCTTAGCATAGGCTAGGCAGGCCACAATGCAGTACGTATGCATTTCGGGAACATTTCCTTTTAGTTTAGATTTTAAGCCGAACGAACACAAGCTTTCACCAGCCCTTGAAGGTCTCAACTTATTTATAAAGCAAGCAAGAGCCACAGCCTACCAGCAACTGTGGCCTTGGTGACCACTTTGTGATTGTCAAGACAACAGATGGGGTAAAGATTTATCTGAGTGTGTGGGCTCTTTTATATGGCAGTTAGGAAGTTTGTTATCGGTCCCCTGTGACTTGGCTTCAGGGGTTGCTTTGTTTGTTTTTTGGATTAGTATATAGCAAAGATAGAAAGGATGAAACTAGTACGATTATTACAATCTCATAATTAACACACACACGTCGTAACCTGAAATGATTACAAACTTTACCCGGATAGTGTGTAACTTGTAGTTACTATACTAAAATATTCTTTAATTAGCCCTCAGTACACAAAAGCATGTACCACCCATAATGATGTGTCAACAACTTATCAAATGAATAAACAAGTATCCTGGAGTAACCTTGATCGTGCCTCTGTCCACACTGTGTCTTGAGATCAAATGAGGCAAATTACTATCAAAAACATTTCCATACATGCTGGAAGAGTTTTACCAACACATGCCAGATATGTAAAACCTTAAAAGAGAAAGATGAAATACGCTCTCCTGACAATAGAAATTAATTAGACGGCATGCTACCATATATGGAATTAATCAGATATATTCATGAACAAAATGACTCAGACTCCAAAGTTGAATAACATCTTTGTATCAACCAGAAGGCATAATTGGCTTTATTAGTTCTTCTAAGTTTCCCATACATGAACATTAACATATCAGTGAAGGCAACAATATGTTCTGTGACCTTGCATTTGGCCTAAATAAATGACCTTTGACCTCCACCAAAACAATACATTTCTTGAACTCCATAAGGACCTATACATACCAAACATGAAGTTCAATCAAGCTGCATAGTCCCCAAAACTTACTGGTTTGAGTATTCACTAGCAGACTACTTACTCTGAAACATCCATAATTGCATTTCTAATGACTTGACCTACACCGACACCTCCACTCAAGAAAAGATACCACAGCCTTCCATCAAGCTTTGTTTTCATGAGTATCAGGCTAAGAATTTTGAATTGAATATCTAGGGAAGCTTGAATGTAGGAGTCTTCCAGGCCGCCGCTCTCATGATCTCCTGAATGGGCACGCCTGCCAACAAGGCCTTCGATGCTGCTTGCCCTCGTAGCTTGTGTGCCCGGACTTTGTGTAACCTCGGTCAGTCATCGTGAAATGGTATCCCTCGAAGCAGCCCTACACGGGGTTCCAGGAGAACAAAATCTCTGAAGGAATGGCAAAGTGCCTTGGTCCGTTCTAAAATCCAATCTGATATGGAGGACTGGGTAATAATCTCCATGATAACAATATCTCCCAGCATGAACTCCAATGTCTGGCTTTTCGGTAAGAACTCTGGGTCGGAAATTAATGCCATTAATGCCATGAGCTTCGAACCGAATATGCCTGGCTTTACCGATATCTCATGGCAGCAGTCGCTACCAGAAGAGTCAAGTCTGGTAAGGTTGACCCATATGCATGGTTTCATAATTATGGTCCCTGAGAAAGAGCTGTCAAGACCGTGTTAATAGACCAATGAAGGAGCCAGTAGACGGTGTTGTATTTCCCATGCCCCTTACCAGCTGAGTTCTTATTGTTGGCCAGGGTTGAACCAACTGGGAAGCCCCCATGAATAGCACTGATCGCGGGCCTGTAGATCTTAATCGTATTGACCTGCTTGCCCTCATCGAATAAGAACTTGAGGAAGGAGGAGACCTGCTCTAGTGATGCTTCAGTCTATGGAATTTGTGTTCTGAACACCACTCGCGGAATCTGGATAATCGAGAATCGTAACTTCTGTCCGTGGTTGGTCTCCTCGCCCTGTCCATGAGGGTTGCAACGTTGCCAGGAGGGGATTCCTAACAACTTTCATGCAGTAAGATGTAGCTGCTGCACTCTGGGGAGGAATACTCTGCCCCTGTCCTGAGACACTAGGTCATGGACAGGGTGGTAGAACCACGGGGGAAATCCACAAGAAGGTGGAGGAGGACCGGAAACCAGGGCAGGCAATGAGGAGAACGTAGATCCTCGATGCTCGCACCTTGAGAAGTACCTTGTCGATTAAACCGAGCGGTGGAAATGTCAAAAACGTCAAAACCATCCAAAGACAGGGACAATGCATCTACCACCCAGGCTCGATGGTGAAAGTTTCTCCTGCAGAAGGTCAGAAGCTTCGTATTCTCCGTCGATACGAAGAGATCCACGAGGGTTCTGCCCAACTGTTTGACCACCTCGGAGCTAGTTTCCAATCCCTGACTCACTCAGCCTCTTAACAGGACATCGGCCATCGTGTTCTCCTTCCCGGCAATATGGAAGGCCCTCAGGTGGACGTTGTGTTGGTGGCACCAGTGAAGTAGGAACCACACTCTCAGGCATAGGTCCGGGTACATTGTCCCACCCTGCGGGGTTGATGTAGGCCACCGTCGACGTGTTGTCTGAGAAGACCATCAGGCACATGCCAGCTGCTTGCTAGGTCCGTCAGAAGCTTGATGGCTATCGTAATTTCCTCCAGCCCCAGGACATTGATACTGAGTTTGGATTCTTCTGTCGTGCAGACCGCCGAAAATATCTTGAGGTCGCAGAAGGCTCCCCATCCCATCCACTACGCATCTGTGGTCACTTATAGCTGGTATCGGGTAAGTAGAGAGGAGCCAGAAACCCTCCATTAGGTACCCTCCATTGGGTTCATGACTCTCCACCAGAGGTAGAGAAGAACCCCCCTCTGTCAAAGCCCTCTGAACGGACTACCCCATACTTTTCTACTGTGAGGTATAAGTTAAGTCATTAGAAATGCAATTATGGATGTTCCAGGGTAAGTATATATAGATCGAAACAGTGAATGTTTAGGGTTATTGTGTGGTTTACAAGTCATCACACCACACACATACATACACAATCATGATCACATAGAATTTCTTGGTGAAGTCTGACTCAGTACCACAGATGATCCACCAATGATGGATATTGTAATGCACTGCTTGTCACCTTGTTGTAGGGGTGAATCCATGCAAGAAGTCTAATTGGGGGTGTATATAATATAGTTGAGATAGACAAACTGCATCCTGGAGAAGGGGTCTAAGGGGAGAAGATGCTATATTTCCATGTCACTGGGTCAGCCATGAAAGAATTAGGGCCGAAATAGTGGAAGTAGACAAATTGCATACTGCATACGGTGGAGGAGTGAAATTACCCCTACCCGGCATGGTAAAAACTAGGGTGTAAAATAAATAATTTATTTCTTTAATTTAAAAAAAGGACACCATGATCCTGACGGGGGTTCAGATCCTGAACATCCATCCCCCTGTATCTGCCCCTAATTTTCAACTTCCTTGCTGAAACATAAAAGTATATGGCATGCAACTTGGTAAATAACATTATAATACCTTTAAAACAAATGACTGGTCCTCTTATAGAGAGCAATTCAGTTAAGCATTAAGGAAACTCAAGTGTGTTCCTATGTACTTGGATTGGGTACTTGTTTGATCAATCCTACCAGGAAGTTATTATTCAAACATTTAGTTGTTGTTAAATAATAACTCCCTGTCCCCTATATAGTGCTACTTTTCACCACTAGCGAGTCATAAACTTGATCACTTTCGTGAAAGTCCAATTTTGCGAACGCATGCGATGTCTGACCCGCTGTTGTCTAATAGTACGATCAACGCTTTGCTGCTTTCCCCACTAATTTTCCACAAACTGAAAGCATACCACCCTCATGAATTCTCCTTTTTTTTTTTTACAACACTGGTTATTAAATTTCAACCTCAGTTTTTCGACAAATTGACTGCTGCTGGCTCTGTGAAATGTGATCATAAATGGGTCAAAAATTCATTCTGAATAGATCTGTTATTCGCAAGGCACACTTGCAATTTCTAAGTTCCCTGAAACACAAATTAATTAAAATTGATCATGCATAAACATGAGGTCACATTGCCAACAAAACCCAAGTGTTGTGTATGACTGTGAATGTAAGACATGTTTTGATATTTTTTGAAAGTACAGTTAATTCCAAGTTTCAAGTTAATTGTCTTTTGCATGCCGGGTTAACTATATCATACTGTTGTTTCTCTTTCAATCTGAAAATTAAAATATAAATCTGGCTTGCAACTTTGAGGTGATAGTTATAGAACCATATGCCCAAATTTTCTCGGGAGGGGCAAGGTTACGTTTAGACTAAGGGTTTAAGGCTGTGTACCTCCCATAATTTGTTGAAGCTATACTTGCCTATAATATACTATAGCTAGGCCTATAATTGCAATAGTACATGTATAGACTGCTAGCTGACTGGAATTGTGAAAAAATAGGTTTGAAAATATGCCTGAAAGTCATCTGAAAAAAGGTCTAAATTCATCTGAAAATATAGGTCTAAAATTCATCTAAAACATGTTCTGTACTTAGGTCTGAAATTCATCTGAAAATAGGTCTGAAATAGGTCTGAAATTCATCCAAAAATAGGTATACATGATATACATCTAAAACTAACATGAAAAGCATTTTTCCAAAACATCAGAAATGTTTTAAATTTTTTATTGCGAAAAGTTTTTGGAAAATTAACGATTTGTTTCTTGGAAAATGAGTGGGAATTTAAGAATTATTTGCTTTTTTCAGAGATTTAGACCTGCAATTAAATTGTATTATTGAACAAATTTGCTGATGCTTAGGATTTCATATGTTCGGGCAAATTACATCGATTGTGTGCGAAACATGCAAAGAAAGCATGCATGGACTAGCTCTTTTTGCTCAAATGGATCAAAATCTTTTGCCCAAATATGGTAGAGGTTTCTTTCAGAGATGGGGGGGGGAAATGTGCCATCTCCGGCCCTCTCTCATCTCACATACCTATGATTTGGCCGAATGATTTTACTAAAACTGGTAGCGTGGTAATTGGCCCAGTGGCATAGCTATATAGACTTGTGTGGTCAGAATTCTGAAATTTCTAAAGTTCATTACAAATAGAGACCATACTTGGCTAAATACTAAAAAAGTTACTTCTAATATTTCAACTTCATTGCCAATTTTCTCCAAATCTTTTCAAAATTTAGGTGAACGCTGGTTCCAGACATCAGGAATAACTGGTTTATTATCATGGTCAGAAGTTTTGGAAGTTTCCAAAAAAAATTCCAATTAATATTTTTCTGAGATTTAAGACTACCCTGCTGAACAAGTGCAAGTGGAATTTCGATATGATCGAGCAAACGCGATCGATCGTGATGATGAAAACACATGCTTTTAATAATGCATAGACTGACCCAGAGTTATGCCAGAATGGATCGAGGGTTGTTTTGCACGAAATTTGAGATTTGTTTCAGCAAGAGTTGGGGGGCACCCCTGTCCCCTTCGTCTGCAACTCCGTACACTTATAAACTGATGGTGTCCGCTGGTATTGCGTGCATATTCAAAAAAGGAAAACTAGTGTGAAGGACCAGGGGCTACAGGCCAAAAGTATAAACCTGTTATTTAAGGAAGACTTGGAATATTTTGCTGAGAAATTAGCAGAGATGATCGACCGACTCACAGATGTAGTACTATGTGCATTCTCTTAAAGTTGCTCATGGTTGCCACTTAAGGTGACAAGGAGCTGCAGGAAGTTAAATAGGTTTCGCAAAAATTGCATGGAAAATTGATGTACCCCTTACAATGGAGGTTGTCCATCGTATGTTTTGATTATGAAAACTTCTCAACGGTGCACGAGAGACCTGTTAATGAATGTAGCCTCTGTTGCTTCATATAGCGTGGGTCACCGGGGTACGATGCAGGGGCTATAAATTTTAAATCCGATGTCTATAACCTTTAATTTTGTGATGACCTCATGTCCACCATTGCACATTTTACTCGTTAAAGAGCTAACGATTTCCCCGTAAGAAGCGCAGTGTCATGCATGCACTGCAATACACAGCAGACGACAGGTCGCTCCGATGAAAAGTTTGCTGCACAAACGCTTGAGCAAACCGGAAGGTATAAATTAGTTAAGGTTGTACGTGTGACGTGCTATATGCCAATAATGAAATGCATCATGACAGGGCATATTCTCTTTAAGGACTCGGAGGCAGAAGATATGGGGCCCTCGGCTATGTACATCATATGCAGGGATATCGAGCCTCGATTGTACACACGTCTCTCAGGATCCTGCAGCTAGGATACACTGGCGGATATCTTTCACATTTTATAGTCTACGCAATGGATAATTTCAGTATATAGACTTGTAACAGCTTTCTTTACCTATGGACATCATATTAAATTGTATTACCATCCTCTAAACCCATCCATTCCCACCTTATATATCCAGAGGCACAGCTCAAGGAATCCCAGGGCCCGGTACCAGGCCCCATTTGAAAATTTATTGCATGTTTAGCACACCCTTGCCCTCAATCAACATTTCCGAACTCTCCCGCCTCAATGGGCCCCCTTTTGGAAAATCCTGCATCTGCGACTGCTCTGTATATATCTCAGACCCCTCAGTCCACCTCTCCCCCATATGGTTCAGGTAGTATTATGTAAGGCTGATGACACATGTATATAAAAAGAAGAGGGATGGCTGTGTACTATATATTCTAGCTGTTCACCTGTATAATCTGATCAGCTTACCAGAGTTGAAACAATAAAACAATAAATTTGATCTTGTATACCCTCAATCTTTTACAGGCTGAGCCTGTAACTACAAAGTAGCTGTTTTTTTTCTTTTGTTTCTTTTTATTCCTGTTTATTTTCCTTTAAGTTCCTTCATCATCATAGTAGGGTGGAGGGGGAGGTGTTGATCTCATCAGTTTTGTATGGCAGGAGAGGCAAATGTAATTATCAATTATTGTGTTCAATCTTCAAGGCAGCATTTTCAACGATCCTTGTACCTGTCCTCTTACCTCGATCAATAATTATATATATTACTTCTTCACCCATGTCAAAACATATATTGATTACGTACACACTGAGAAAATAAAAAAGTATTACCCAAAGATTTCTTGATGCTACATATAGTTTGCCAAGCAGCTTGTACGTAGCTATAGCACAAATTTGTGCCTAATTGAATTTTATGAAAAAAAGAAGTATTTTAGATTGTTTGGCTACCCCTTGAATCAGATAATTATGTCATACGTTGGATTTTCACTATAAGAAATGACAAATTCATCTTTTGTATTACAATCTTCATCTTCCTTCCCAGAGGCAGCGAAACCGCTAGTTTAATAATCTAATCGCATGATAAAGACCATGATTAAATCAATCAATAGTCGGTATCATATTGAACCTGCAGCCTGTGGGCATAAATTTGAGAAATTCGTCTTGCCGTTCAGCTATATATAGGGGCATTCAGCTAAAGCATAAGTACGAGATGAGTACGAAACCTGACTAAAATATTCTCATTCCAACTCCAACAAACAGCTTGCAACACGGGCAATTTATCAAGTAGTCCAGCAGAGTTTCTTCCCATTGTGTAAATATTACCTTTGAGGAAAAGTCCCTGGATACAGAAAGCTAATCAATCTTGCTGAAAAGAAAGTCTGTCCAATAGATCAATGACCTTGCATTATGAATCGCTCTGCCCATGGGAGATGAGCCAATTACTCTAGCTGTATCATTGAAAACACCAACTACCTTGTTCCTATAATGGTAAGACTCTCAACCTACTTTAATATGCACATATGATAAGTGCATAGCAGATTAAATTACCTGTATGCTATTTAGTACCAGTGTGAGTTTACATTTGCAGACTGGGAGGTTTATCTGTCCCAGCATCTTTGAGATATATCGTAACAAATGATCGACTAAAGTACTATAATGACCAATCATGATATATTCTACTTAAAAACAGTGAAATATAGAAGAAAGTAGAAACAGTTATTGAAAGTATTACCCAAGCATGTAGGGCCTACATAAAATAGAGTGGAAGTTCTACTGAGAAGTAGGCTATATATGTCTCAGTTAACTAAAAAGGGGAGTGGACTCCATTTTGGGAACATGATTCCATTGGATTATAGTGTCTATACTGAATGTTCAGAATGTCTGCATGACCCGTCAGCCCTGGATATGATGGTATAAGCTGATAGCAAGCCAGTCCAGTAACCATGTATCACTAAGTTGACTGCCTCCCGCTGTCTGATATAGGAGATATACGTAGGATTATTGTTTTAATCCCTACACAGGTCCCAATTGGGTTGTGTGGGCAACATTGCCAAACCCCGGCCTTTATGATGAACGAGTGTCACCCTTTTCTGTGCTGGTCAGTCCAGCCTGAGCTGTACCCGTCTGCATGGCTGAGCCGTGTATATGGCCACCTGGAGACTGGATATAGTTTGTTTATGACCTAATTGTTAATTTTATTACCACTTTGCTAGTTGCTTATTATGTTTTTGCTTTCGTTAATAAATTATTGTATAATTCGTAAAAATTGTGAGTTATTATTGAGTCATAGGTGCATATGTTTTGCATCCGATGTTTCCTTAAAGTGAGACCTGTTGCTGCCCCCTGGTCACCGGTACTTTTGACATATAGTGTACAGTACGTAACCAGTAGCATTAACTTACAATAATTACAATTCCCCAAAACTACTACTGGTTTGGGGATTCACAAGCTACTCACTTACTAGCCGTCTCCCTCTAACCAGGGAGTTGCTAAGGAGATACAACTGTATTGCCATCAATATAGTGGCCCCTTAACCTCTTTTAATGATTTGATCCCTTGATTGACATGCAGTTCTGTTGTTGGTCTATATATCACTCAGTCCTCTTCTTTCTGAAGTGGTTCTTTTCACACATACCATAACATGCTGAACAACAATATTCAATAAATTAACAATGGTTTGATGCTTAACTGTGCACTGACATATTTAAGAAAAATGACTGGCCTACATTGCCAACTTTGAAACCAACGGTACACATTAGGACAAATTTTATTGGAGCAATATTTGTTGTAGCAATATTGATGAACAGACATATCTATCGCCTCCTTATAGTGAATATACAGGGTTATGAATTGTGTCAAAACATTTTAATTTTGCACATAAAAGCAGAAAACGACTAGCAATGCAAGTATGTATTGTAGAAAACTGGTCACTCCGACCGCCTCGAACTACAGCAGACGACTACTGAAGGTGTTGCATGTGCTTGATTGTAAGATGCATTCAGCACAATCGCAGTCCTGGCAGAGAAACAATAAGGGGATTACTGTCGGTACCAAGTTAGTTTGAAAGAGATTCATTGCATCTCCCTGCCCTAACTGATTCTAACATATCTAAGCAATAATTATCATTCAATGGTGGATGACCTCCCAGCTGGTCCAAAGGGAGACTATTC